>CAUJNA010000868.1:0-65000 GCA_963377175.1 Effrenium voratum
TGATAATACAAATTATGAATTTATGTATCGTGGTAAAGATGCTGTTGATGTGTTTTGTCAAAAACTTAATGAGATTAGGGCAGAAGTAAAGGAGAAGATGGGAGAAAACAAAAAAATAGATATGACTGATGAAGACAAAGAAGATTTTAAAAATGCTAAAAACTGCTTTATTTGTGGAGACGCATTTCGCTTGAGCGATGCGTCAGCTTCGCGAGACAAGTTTAGAATGAACTATAAGAATGCCAAGGAAGCAGAGAAATATAGAAAAGTTAGAGATGGAGGGCGAAGCCCTCCAAGCTACTCTTCTGATAAATATCAGAAGGTCCGCGACCATTGTCATTTTACAGGTAAGTATAGAGGTTGTGCTCATAATGTTTGCAATCTTAATTTTTGTAATAGATATTTTAAAATTCCTGTATTCTTCCATAACATGAAAAATTATGATGGCCATTTAATTATTCAAAATGCGGATAAATTAAGTAACAACAATAAAATAGGTGTCATCGCTCAGAACAGTGAAAAATTTATTAATATCAGTTTTGAAAGTTTGAGTTTTAAAGACACTTTTGGGTTTTTAACTGCTTCATTAGATAAGTTAGTTTCAATGAGTAAGTATGATAATACAGATGAAGAAGATAAAAGTAAATGGTTATTGCGTGAAGACTGGAAAGATAATTTTAGGTTTAGTAGTAAAAATGATTTGATTAAGTGTGAGAAATGTCTAGATTTATTAACTGATAAAGGCGTTTATCCTTATGACTACATGAATTCATTTGATAAATTTGATGATGAGCAATTACCGAGTAAGGATGATTTTTTTAGTCAGTTGAGTGAAGAAGGTATAAGTGTTAACGACTATGAAAGGGCAAAAATTATATGGAAGCATTTTGACATTAAGAATATGGGTGAATACCATGATTTTTATTTGAAAACTGATGTATTATTATTGACTGACATTTTCGAAAATTTTAGAGATGTATGTATGAAATATTATGGATTGGACCCTGCTTATTATTATACATTGCCTAACTTTGCTTTTGATGCTATGCTTAAAATGACTGGTGTAGAGATTGAGTTAATATATGACCAAGAAATGTATGAAATGATAGAAGCGGGACTTAGAGGCGGGATGTGTATGGTTTCTACTAAAAAAGTTGAAGCAAATAATAAATACATGGGAGTAGAATATGATAAAAATAAAGAAAGTAGTTATATTAACTATTTTGATGCTAATAATTTGTATGGGTTAAGCATTATACAAAAACTGCCATATAAAAATCTAAAATGGGATGATACATTAAAAGAAGAAGACATTATTAATTACAAAAATAATAATATTGGATATATTCTAGAAGTGGATTTAGAATATCCTAAAGAATTACACGATTTACACAATGACTATCCAATGGCACCTGAGGTTATGAATGTTAAAGCCGACATGCTGTCAGATAAACAAATTGAAATTTATGAACTTTTAAATCATAAAAAACCTACGGATGAGAAAACAAATAAATTAGTATTGAATTTAAATGATAAAGAAAAATATGTAATCCATATAAGAACCTTACAATTTTATTTGAAGCAAGGGTTAAAACTTAAGAAAATTCATAGAGCAATTAAATTTGAACAAAAAGAAGTTTTAAAAACTTACATTGAGTTTAACACTGAGAAGAGGAAGAATGCTAGAAATGATTTTGAGAAAGATGTTTACAAATTGATGAACAATGCCATATTTGGAAAAACAATGGAGGATAAAAGGACACATTTAGATTTTGAGGTTGTGAGTGATGAAACTAGATATATGAAGTGTGTAAGTAATCCTAACTTCAAACATAGTCATATCATTAATGAAAATTTGGTTGGAGTTGAAAAGCAAAAAACAAAGTTGAAACTAGACAAACCTATATTTAGTGGGATGAGTATTTTAGATTTGAGTAAGCAACACATGTATAAATTTTATTATGACGTTATGAAACCTAAATATGGAGATAATATTAAAATGGTATATACTGATACTGACAGTTTTGTATTTCATACTAAAACCAATGACATTTATGAAGACCTGAATACAATTAAAAAAGAAATAGATTTTTCAGATTATCCTAAGGAACATAAATGTTATGATGAGAATAACAAGAAAGTATTAGGTAAATTTAAGGATAATTAAAAAGTAAAATAATAACAGGGTTTATAGCTCTTCGTCCTAAATGCTATGCTTACTCAGTTTCTGGTGATGATAAAAAATATAAGAAATGTAAGGGAATAGCAAAAGGCACAGTAAGACGTCAAATGAAATATGAAGAGTTTGAGACGGTTTTAAAAACTAATGAGGTTATACATAAGTCATTTAATAGTATTAGAAGTAAAAACCACAGAATTTTTAGTATAACAACTAAAAAAATTGCTCTTAGTAGTTATGAAAACAAAAAATATTGGATAGATAGTGTAAACTCACTTGCTTACGGCCATTATAAAATAAATTCTTTGAAAACGACTTAAAGAAATATTGACTTATTATATTAAGAGGAAAAATGACACTGTTTAATTATAGTAAGTGTGAATGTTGTAATAATAAAAAGAATGATATTAATTTTACATTGTATAACTTATTACCTGCTAATCTGAGTAATAAAATAAGTGAATATGATGTATATTGTAATCAATGCTGTATAACAAGAGACCTTGAAAAGTTGTTTGTTGAAGAATATAAGGATAAGGGATATACAAAGTTTCAATTACAATTGACATTCTTTATGAAATATCAAAAACGATGTCCTGTATGTTTTTACCATACAATTGATAGAGAGTCATTTGAAAAAGAAATTGATGAGTTTTTTAATAATAAAGATTTGATTAAAAGGTTTGGAGGGACAAGCGCAATTAAACCATATAAAGCATTTGTTAAAAAAAATTCGAGGCATGTTTGATGCGATTGATTGGCATTTATTAAGTAAAGATAAAATAAACGAGGTCTTGAATGAATTTAAAATAACTAAATATCATGTATGGTCTTACTACAACACTAAATATCAAGTATGGCTACTAGTTAATTTGTTTTTCTGGGAATATATTTATTCTATAATAGGAAAAGACAATATCAAATATATAGATATTGGCGATATTGATAAATATGTAGATTACATATTTGAAGACATTTTTCCTGACTATAAATGTAACCCATAATTATTAATTGAAATATAATTATAACATGTAAAATATTATATGCTATAATTATACTATACTTATCGTTTGTAAAGATTGAATTAATATAATTTCTTAGTTTTCTTGTGTGCTTTGACTGTTTGGTTTTGTGGAGCTATTAGGTGAAATGTGTTTTAGTCATATTTTTAAGTCTGAGTGAAAAATTCGTGAACAATGAATAAGGTAAAAAGAAAAAATGAAGAACAACTGGAGTTTCTGAGAATTGGAAATAGACTTAAAATATAAAATGAATAAGGGTAAACAAATAGTAAAATGAAATAGGTTAAGTAGTGAAAAAATAATGGATAAGGTGTGTATCTTTTCTAGGAATTACTTAGAATGAAAAAGGTTGTGATTTATTAACCTTATCTATTAGTTGATACTTGGTTTTTCAATGTGTTTTTCATTGGTTGATAGAAAAAATACAGAAAGGATTTTCAGTTCCTTCAAATCCCCTTTCTGTATTTTTTTCCCCCCCCCCCGCCCGCCGGCCGTATACAAAAACTTGTTTTTGTAAACAGCTGCTGGGTTGGACATCCCGTGCTTCGATCCCTGGCATCCCGTGCTTTCTGTGCCCCCTGAGGCGGTTTTTTATTTATATAAAAATCTAAATGCTTCCATCCCTGGCAGGTTGTCTCCCGTGCTTTCTGTGCCCCCCTGAGGCGGTTTTTTATTTATATAAAAATCTAAATGCTTCGATCCCTGGCAGGTTGTCCCCGTGCTTTCTGTGCCCCCTTGAGGCGGCTTTTTATTTATATAAAAATCTAAATGCTTCGATCCCTGGCAGGTTGTCCCCGTGCTTTCTGCGCCCCCTTGAGGCGGTTTTCCACAGGCATTTAGATTTTTATATAAATAAATCGAGCCGCTGCCGCTCAGACACCTTCGACTTGGCACACAGGCATTTAGATTTTTATATAAATAAAAAAGCCATCCTCATCCTTGAGGTGTGTGATATAGGGATGCCAACATGCGAAGCGCACGGAGCTGAGTTCCAGGTCGTTGGGCGAAGCAGTATTAATCCTACGTGCCCACTCGGCATTGCCCAAAAAACCTCCCCCCAGCGCCAGACCCAGGCCATTTGACAAGCCGCGAGGAAGTATTCTTTTCTTTTTTTAAAAAATAAATTTTTATATTTTATATAAAACTAAATAAACGCATGCATTCCTTGTCAGACTGCCTGCAGAGGGATTGAAGCATCTAGATTTTTATATGAACAAAACCGCCTCAAGGGGCACAGAGCTAGGCCATTTGACAAGCCGCGAGGAAGTATTCTTTTCTTTTTTTTTTAAAAAAATAAAGTTTTCATTTTATATAAAAACTAAACGCATGCATTCCTTGTCAGACTGCCTGCAGGCCAAGAGTTTCACACTGCTCGAATCGATAGGTCCCCAGACACCTTGCGCAGGGACCTATCCGTAAGCACTTAATTGAAAAAATAAGTTTATATTTTATATAAAAAGCTAAACGCGCGCATTCCTTGTCAGACTGCCTGCAGAGGGATTGAAGCATTTAGTTTTTTAGAAAAAATAAAACCGCCTCAAGGGGCACAGAAAGCGGATGCCAGGGATCGAAGCATTTAGATTTTTATATAAATAAAAAACCGCCTCAGGGCGGCACGGAAAGCACGGGAGACAACCTGCCAGGGATGGAAGCATTTAGATTTTTATATAAAAAAACCGCCTCAGGGGGGCACAGAAAGCACGGGAGACAACCTGCCAGGGATGGAAGCATCTAGATTTTTATATAAATAAAACCGCCTCAGGGGGGCACAGAAAGCACGGGATGCCAGGGATCGAAGCACGAGGGATCGAAGCATTTAGATTTTTATATAAATAAAACCGCCTCAGGGGGGCACAGAAAGCACGGGATGCCCGGGATCGAAGCACGAGGGATCGAAGCATTTAGATTTTTATATAAATAAAAAACCGCCTCAGGGGGGGCACAGAACTAGGCCATTTGACAAGCATCTCCAGGACCGGGTGGAGTTGCCGCTCAGACGCCTTCGACTTCGACTGCTGTTTCCGAATGTCCGGGGCCTGGTTGCCAGTCATTGCCAAGCGTTCGGGTACTTGCTGGGACGTGCCATCTTTATCTTTTGAAGCATTTTCTCCGAAGGAACTTAGCTTTCGACACCTACCATGACCATGGATGCCGCGCGGTCCCTGGCGGTGCAGCTCGTGCTGAGCCCAACGCATCGAGTTGGCGAGAAGTGCGGCTTCAGGATCTTCCCCGGCTCTGCGTCGTCCTGCTTCAAGATGATGATGCACTTGGTGCGCCCGGACAAGTGCACGGACCCCCGCGCTGGAGAGGCCTTCGGTGAGATGCAGAGCATCAAGAGCTTGGCGGTCGTCAGTGATCCAGACGCTACTCGCCAGCGGCCCATGACTGAGCTGGAGGGGCTTCTGCACCGCGCGCTGTGCGAGATCCGAGATCCGGTGGTAGAGGTCATCAATTTCTGTGACGGCCTTCTCCGTCGGCGCAAGCGCCTTGAGAGATCTGTGTGCCAGGAAGCCTTGGCGAGGCTCCAGTGGCTCAACCTCAATGATGCCAACCCCGAGGAAGCTGAGTCGGTGCGGGAGCTCCAACGCATCTTTGAAAGGAGGCTCTCAAAGGCTCTTGCGGAGGTTCAGGAGCAGACGGAGGAGCCGGCCGAAAAGCCGGCTGAGGCCCAGGAGCAGACGGAGACGGAGGCCCAGGAGCAGACGGAGACGGAGGCCCATGAGCCGGCAGAGACGGAGGCCCATGAGCCGGCCGAAAAGCCGGCTGAGGCCCAGGAGGAGACGGAGGCCCAGGAGGAGACGGAGGCCCATGCCGGCCGAGGAGCCGGTCGAGGAGCCGGTCGAGGAGGCGGCCGAGGCCCAGGAGCAGATGGAGACGGACGGAGGCCCATGAGCCGGCCGAAAAGCCGGCTGAGGCCCAGGAGGAGACGGAGGCCCATGGGCCGGTCGAGAACCAGCCAACCAGCCGGCTGAGGAGGTGGAGGAGGTAGAGGAGGAGGTAGAGCTTCCGACACCCGCCCAACTGGGGCACTACACGCAGTTCAAGGAGCAGTTTACCGAGCCTCCCGAGGATAACCTAAAACACCATCGCCTTGTTTGGGAGCGGACGGACGTGTTCACCAACAGCAACGCTCTGCAGCTCGACGCCGTGCGGCGATGCCCCGACCACAGTCTCTTTGATGTGCTGATGAGCCTGTTCAAGCGCTCTGTGAATGTGGACCAGGACGGCGTTGGGTGGATTCCCGTGCTCCTGCGCCCAGGCCGCACCGCGCCTGGGCTGTAGGGGCGGATCTTCTCCGGCATCGGTCGGGTGCCCGCACAGGAGGCGCCTGCCAAAAAGCGCAAAGGCAATGAGGGCGCCGTGGATTCCGCTCGGGCAGAGTTCATGTAGCAGCTGCCGCCGGAGATTCGCAAGGAGATCGAGATGGGGGTCCCAGACACGCTTGTGGGGCGCTCTGCGTTTGCCTTCAAGAAGTTGGTCCGCTACATTACGCGGCATCGCCTTGGATCCGTCGAGCTGGACATCAAGAACTCGTTCTTCCAGCTCTTGAACCGACAGAAGCCGCTGCCGCCCATCATGGCGGAGTACCTGGACCACCGTGAGGAGAAGCTCGCGCAGATCGGCCGCGTGCTCTTCCACAAGCTGCCCGAGGCCCGCCGGCGCAGCGTGGCGTAGGAGCTGATGATTGCCCTGGGCTTTGGGGGTGGTTTCGCAAACTGGACGAGCAAGGTGCTGCAGGACATACCCTTGGCTTCGGATGAGGGGGAGCGCGGCGAGGTGGCTGCTTGGCTCTACGGCTTCGAGACGGCGGCGCGCCTCTACCACGTGGCGTTTTTGAGCTGCTGCCACAGAAGGCCAAGGACTGGCACATGGAGCAGGGCCGCTCCACTGCCTCGGGGGCCTTTGCCCTGTACGCCCACCACGAGAGGTTGCAGATGGAGAAGATGGCGGCGGCAGGGCGAGGGCAAACACCGTGGACTTTGCGAAGCTGGCGGCGGCGCAGCTGGTCCCGGTCGTACACGTTCCGGTGGAGGGGGGTGAGAAGAGGACCACCTACGAAAGCTTCGAGAAGGGAGGCTTCTGGCTGGTGCGAAACCGGGACGACTTGGGCCAGACCGTGGAAGACCTGATGTGCAAGATGTGTTGCCCGGTCTTCGAGACAGTCGATGAGAACTACGTGCCGCCGCCGCCCCTCAACGATAATGCCTTCTTCACCGGTCTGTCCTCGTCCGTTCTGGGGCGTCTGGCAGGCCCGCAGATGGCGGACCTCGACGGCGACGAGACACGGCACAAAATCCTCTTTTGCGACGGCATGCTCTACGATTTCAAGGAGCGTGTCCTCCGATCACCGATCCCCGCCGACCGCATGGGCTTCCACGCAAAGGCGACCTCAGAGATGTGGCAGCCGAGCAAGGCGACCAAGCTCTTCGAGCGCATCCTGGCTTTCTTGAAGGAGCATGTGGAGACGGGGGTGTGTCTGCTCGAGGCCAGCGAGAATGGCAAACAGGTCATCGAGTGCTTCGAGGAATTGGAGCAGGACGGGTGCGAGATCCTCCGCCACAGGAAGGTGTACGGGGACTGGGACTCCGTCCTTTACGAGCTGCGTCTCATGACCAGGGCCATCTCCGCGACGCCGCGGTTCTGCGAGATGTACTACATCTGGGGAAGCCAGGATTCCGGGAAGGACACCAAGGTGAAGATGTTGCACGCCTTCCTCGGTCACGGCAAGGACAACTACGGGGTGCAGCTTCCGGGAAACTATGTGGTGCAACAGACTCGCTACCTGACCGCGAAGGACGGACCCGCGCCTTACCATGCAAGGGCTCTAGGCAAGCGGCTGGCCTGGGCCAGTGAAGTCCCCGAGCACTACTCGTTGGCGGATGACCCTTTTGTGACATGGAAGGTGCGCCAGTCTGCAGCAGGAAGCTCAACAAGGGTTCCCGGGACTTCATGCCTACGGCTTTGCTGGTGGCAACAAGCAATCACCCTCCCCGTGTGACTCGACCGGATGGGATGCTGCGGCGGCTTCGAGTCTGCCAGACAACGGTCAGCTTCACCTTGAAGCCGTCCATGGCCACCGAGGAGCGAGCCGTGGATGGCCTCAAGACCCGGATAAATTGAGGAGAGTTCAACAAGTACATGTTCTTCCTTGCGGCAAATCTCGTGGACTCGTTGGAGATGGAGTACAACCCAGGCACCGAGATCAAGCCGCAGCCACCGGAGATGAAGATGAGCGCCATGGACCTGGTCCCATGTGCAGACAAGGACGAGGAGGCCAAACCCGAGGCCTTCATGACAGAGATGTGTGAGCTGGTGCCCTTGAAGGAAGCAAGCCTCCACACGGAGCTGACGATGGCGCTGAAGACCTACCTCAGCGACACCTTGGGCGCGGCAAAGAGCGTGATCTCGAAGTTGGGGATCAAAGGACAATCCTATGGCCCGCGGTACATCTCCACCCTCAAGCAAAATGAGCGCATGGTGGGTGTGAAGCTCCGATCGGCAAGTAGCTCTTAGGCTTTTGGGTGACGTACAGTGTCAGCCATTTGCAGAGACCCGGCAAGTCACGTGAACAGATGGCGTGTTTGCGCCAGGAAAACACTGTCCAACCCTTGCTGTCTTGAGCGCACCTCAGATGTCCAACCCTTGTTAGATGCCTCAATGCCTGAGGCTTCTGCGGTCTCGACGTCTTGCTCGGGCAGGTCGATAGGTCGAGGACACGTCCGAGAGACTTGGGGTGCTCTCAGGAAAATCATGCTAGGGTTCCCCAAAAACAGACTCAAAGTACTACAAGTTTCCAGCGCTTTATGCAAAGTTTCCAGTTTGGTCCAAAGTAGCCGTAATCAGTCGAGGGTCCTGGGCCTTGGAGGCGCCAGGAAGTCGTCCAGCTGCCTGACAGCTGCCGGCCTGCCCCGCCTCGTCAGTCGGCCCGCCGCGTTGCCGCTGCCCTGGGGCGCCGGCAGCGCCAGCTTCAGCAGGGTCTCCCGGCCCTCGGTGCTCCGGACGGTCATGGAGTCCACGGCCCGCAGCTGCTGCACGTCGCCGTACTGAGGGTTGAAGCTCCTCGCCGCGTTCGTCGGTGCTCGGAAAGCGCCCGCGTCCTCCACTGCCTTGATACGGCGGTTTGTCAGGTCCTTGTTGTGCTGGAACTTGTCGGCGTTGTCTTGGAGGACCCTGAACTCCGTGGCCGGCTGCTTCTCCACGTCTTCCGGGGCGCCGTGCACCGTCTCGTGGGGCCGCGCGTTGTAGGCCGAAGCGGTCTGCTGAAAGTGGTCGCTCCACTGGCCGCCCTTGCGGGCCACGCGCGTGGCCAGGTCCTTCTTCAGCGTCTGGATGCCCCGGTCCACCACGGCAATGGCGTTGCGGTCCTCGGGCCGCTTCGTCCGGTGCACGGCTTCCGCGGGCAGCTCCCGGTCCAGCGTGGCGAACTCGTTGCCCAGGTCCGTCGTGACCACGAAGTTCCCGTCGTCCCCCGTCAGCTCCCGCGCGGCGCGCTTGGTGGCCGGCCCACCGTCTCGGCGTTCTTGTTCTGCAGAGGTTCCACGGCGGCCTCCCGGGTGAAGACGTCCATCACCACCAGGCCGTACTTCGTCTTCCCCCGCGTGTTCTGGCTGAAGTCGATGAGGTCGGCCTGCAGCCGGTCGTTCGGCCCCTCGGCGGCCGACTTGCCCAGCGCACGCGGCCGGGGCGCCTGCGCCTGCCGGCCCACGTCGGCCTTCAGCGCCTCGCGAGTCGCGAAGGCCATGGCCTGCGTCACGTCGAGGTCGCGCTGCCTCGCAAGTCGGTACAGCTTCCGCGGGTCCCGCACGTTGAAGTCGTCGGCCAGGTCCCTCAGCGCCTCCATGTTTACTTGTTCTTCGGCCCCCGCTGGGCCTGCCAGGCTTCCAACTCGTCCAGCCGGGCCTGGAAGCCCTTGCACACCCCCCAGAGCACGCTGGTGAGGTGAGAGTAGTCGAGGGTGACCATCTCCGTGCCGTCGCTCCACCGCGTGGTCCCCGTCAAATTCTTCCACTTCGTTCCTGCGAAGTCGTCCGAGGCGAAGCCCAGCCTCAGGTCCCCGTTCATGTCCGGGCGCTTGTACTGCTTGGCCTCCACGGAGTCGAAGAGCTGCTTGAGCTCAGCCACGTCGGCCTCGGCAATCTCCGTCTTCACCCGGCTGTCGGACAAGTCCGTGAAGCTCGTGTTGCAGACCACGTTGCCCGTGTTGCCTGCGATCACGAGGCAGCCGGGGTTCCTCTGGTTCGTGGTCAAGGACAGCTGCGTCGAGAGGCTCTTCGTCTGCACCAGCGCCTCGTCGTTGATCATGATGAGCTCGCACTGGTGCGCCCCGCCGTCTCGCTCCAGGAAGACCCGCGCGCTCTGGTTGCCCAGCAGCCGCAGCTCCGGGCCGCTGTCGGGGGCCGCGCTGTTGTTGGACACTTGCAGCTTGCTCCAGCCCGCCCAGTTCTTCGTCAGAAAGAGATCGTCCGAGAAGTCGGAGGTGTTGGTCACGGTGAGCGTGTTGGAGGCGAAGAGCTGCGGCGCGGAGACCGTGCCCGAGCTCGTCACGTCGCCGTACACCACGCTGCCCGTCGACACTCCGCCGCTCGTGGCCGTGAAGGTGCAGTCCAGGCTCTCGCAGTCCAGCGGGCCCGCGGAGGCCGCCCCGGTGATTGTCAGCGTGGCGCCCGTGACCGCCCCGGTGGCTGCAAAGCTCGCCGCGGTTGCTGCGCCCGAGGCCGTCAGTGTCCCCGTGGACACGTCGCCCACCGTGGTGAAGTTCCCGGCGTTGGCCGTGTTGTTGATGGTAAGTGTGCTGCCCGTGATTCCTGTGGCGGAGCTCAGCAGGCCCACGCTGGCCGCGCCGCTGATGCTCAGCGAGCTGCCTGACACGGCCCCCGTGGACGACAGCGCGGCCCCGGCGACGGTGCCGGTGGCTGGGAGCGCTGCGCAGGAAATGGCGCCCGAGGCGTCCACGCCCGTTTGTGGTGTCAATGTCCAGGTCTACGTCGTTGCACAAGCAAGCTGGTCGCAAGCCCACGCCGTTCTGCGCAGGAGTCCGTCCAGAGTGGCTGAAGCCCGTGGAGGGCCAGCGATCGGCCAGCAAGGTCCGGTATTGTCCAGCGTGCCTAAGCCGATCACACCAGGTCGGGATGATCTGCCGAAAGGCCTGGAAGCAAGCTTCGCGGATCCTGCCCGGCGGCACCGAGTCCAGGCGCGCCGTGCTCCAGACCCTGCGAGGGGGCGCCGAGCAGCCGTGCCGGTGACGCCCACGGTGTCGTTGTCGGCCGGGTCGCGTTGACGGTCACTGCGCTGAAGGCCGTGCCCAGCCGGTACCGGCAGCCGAAGGAGTAGCGTCTCCCCGGCGTCAGCGTGTAGGTGCGCACAATGTTCCAGGCGAAAGGCGCTCAGGGTAGCCCTCCAGCTGGAAGCCTCCCACCGTGAAGCTGGCCGAGGCCACGGAGCTCTGGCTGTTGGAGCGCACCAGAAAATTTCCTAGCGTGGTGAGCGTGGGCTCCAGCAGCACCTCGCCCAGGGTGGCCAGCGTGACGTCGTCGGCCCCTCCGTCGAGGAACTCGTGCTTCAGCAGCAGGGCCGAGGCCGCCGTGTCCTCCTCCTCCACCGTGTCGCCGGTCTCCAGGGTTGCGTCCAGGATCTGGAGGCCGTAGACGTCCACCGTTCCAGCCGTCTGGTTGGGCAGGCCCGGCGCCTGGAAGTGCGCCCCGAAGTGCAGCTTCGCCACACCGTTCGGAGGCACTGTGAAGTACATCTTGGCAGTGCTCCAGGCACCCTGGTCGCCCACGAAGCTGCCGTACACGGGGTCGTAGACGTTGTCTGCCTCGGACATGTACACCACGAAGTTGGAGGCCGTGCCGAGCCGGTAGCGGCAGGCGAAGAGGAGCTCTCGGCCGGGCGTCAAGTTGTAGGTGCGCGCAATGTTCCACGGGTTCGCCGCCAGGGTCAGGGTGTAGCCGTCCACGCTCACTCCCGCGGTGTGTGTGGCCAGGACCACGCTGCAGCCGCTGCTGGGGCGAACCGTCCAGTTTGACAGTGAGACGTCCGTGGGGCCCAGGATCTGCTCTCCTATGGCGGCCACCACCTCGTCGGCCCCTCCGTCGTCCGGAAAGCGCACGGCTATTTGCAGCGCCGAGGCCGCCTCCGTGACTCCGAGTTTGTTGGCCAACAAACCGTCCACCTGCGTGATGGTGTAGTAGCTGAGCAGGGCGGCGGCGATGCTTGAGGCCGTTGCCGTGTCCTGGTCGGCGGCCGAGCGGTACGCCACCAGCGCGGAGGTGATTTGGTTGGTTGTGAACACGTCCTGGTCCGGGCCCGTCCGGTAGGCCAGCAGCGCGCCCGTGATGGCGGCCTGCGTCTGCGTGTCCTGCGCGCTCACCGTGCGGTAGTCTCCCAACAGCGCGTCCACTTGCGCTGCGGTGTAGTAGGCCAGCAGCGCGGCTGTGATGGCGCTGGTCGTCTCCGCGTCCTGCGCTGCCCCTGTGCGGTAGTCTCCCAACAGAGTGTCCACTTGTGAGGAGGTGTAGTAGGCCAGCAAGGCTGCTGTTATGGCAGCGTCAGTGCCCGCCGTGGAGTAGCAGTCTGCCGTGATGCTCAGCGTGTCGTCGCCGTTGGCCAGCGCAGCAGAGAGAGGAGCCACGAAATGCAGGTTGCGAACGACGCTGCTTCCGCGAAGGAGCTCCCAAGTTGTGAAGCCCGCCCAGGCCGGCGCGTTAACAACTCCGCCGCCGGAAAGCTGCAGGGCGGCGAGCTCCGCGAGGATTGCGTCGAGGGCGCTCTGGAGCGTGGTCTCGCTGGCGAGAGCGCGGCGTTCGTGGCGTATGAGGCCAGCAGCGTCGCGTCGGCCTTGCCCCCTGGAGCGCCGTGATGCTGGCGTCCCGGCTAGCAAGCTGCGCTGCGACGAAGGCCTCGGTGGCGAGACCCAGCAGGGCATTTGCTATCTTGGTGTCTACCTCCAGCGGCGTGTCCAGCCCGTCCACCGTGGAGAGCAGGGAGGCCAGCGCGCTTGCGTCCGCCTTGCCGAGGAGCGGGGCGGCGTCCAGGGCTGCCGTGGTGACGGTCCAAGAGGGCTGCCGCTATCTTAGAGTCCACCTCCGAGGAAGTGTCCACGGCCGACTGCAGGGCGTAAGCAGTCAGGGCGCTGGCGTCTGCCTTGGAGGCCTGCAGCCCCGAGATGGAGGCGTCTCGGCTCGCGAGCTCGGAGGCCAGCACCGCGGCGGTGACGGCCCCCAGGAGAGCGTTGGCCACCTTGGTGTCCACCTCCAGCGGCGTGATCCTCGCCGCTATGTCCAGGGAGTGTTGGTCCACCACCGTCTTGAGACCGTAGTTGGCGGCCACCGTGGCCAGCGTGGCGTTGTTGGCCGAGGCGATGGAGCTGTTCATGGCCGCCGTGGTGCTGTAGTTGGACAGCTTCAGGTCCACGCCGTCCGGGGTGCTCTTCGTAGCCACCACGCCCTCCAGCACGTCGAAGGCCGATTGGTCTGCCTTGTTGGAGAGACCCGTGGTCAGCGAGCTCTGCAGCGCGGCGATGCTGCTTCCGTGCGCGGCCACCTGTCCGTCCGTGGTGGCCAGGGCTGCTGGGGCGCAATTGCCGGCGCCAGCGCGCTGCTGTCCAGCTTTGACGCCAGCTCTGCGGTGACCCGGTCGTCCAGCGACTGGATGGCGGCTGCGTTGTTGCCGGAGGCTGCCGTGTTCACGGCTAGGTCTGCCACTTGTGCGTAGGGCGTCAGAGCAAGGGCCAGCTGCCCTGCGGTGACGTGCGTGCCGTCAGTTACCTCTCCGTTGTCCAGGACCTCCGGGATATTGCCGGTGACAGGTCCTTCAAACATGTTTACATATGTTTTCGCCGACGCCTTAGTCCAGTGTGGAGGGACCGCTGCGGGGACGGGGAGGTGCGCAGGACGCTTCAAAGAAATATGCCCGCGTTGCTGGGCACCGGATCAATTGGAAGGGCCTTCGAGGCCAGGGGCTGGCATCCTGCCCAAATTCACACCCACCATCTGCTGCGACATTCTGCGCTGGGACTACCGCGCCGCCTTCCCGCCCGGGCGCTTCGACTTTGTGTGGGCGTCACCCGTTTGCACCGAATACTCCCAGGCGCTCACCACAAGGCCCCGCAGGCTCCACGAGGGGGATGCGCTGGTGCTTCGGGCCATCGAGATCATCGCCTACCTCGCGCCGCGACTCTGGGCCATCGAGAACCCGCAGACGGGACTGCTCAAGACAAGGCCCTTTATGCAGCGCCTCGGATTCGTCGACGCCACATACTGAAGCAGACACGCTTCTGGACGAACATGCGCTGGGCGCCCAGCTGCGGACTCTGCGGGCCCGGCAACCGCTGCGAGGCCTGGGAGAACGGCAGGCACGCACGCGCCGCACAAAGGGGTCCCCGGAAAATCGGCCAGCGCTACGAGAACGTTCGCAGGCAGCCCCGTGAGCTGCTGTACAGCATTCCAGCGGCGCTCTGTGACGAGATTGCGGCGGCAGCAAGCGAGACTTAACCGGAAGCCGGCCCGGCCCCGGAGGAGCACGGAAAGCACGCGGAAGACTGCCTGCCAGGGATGGAAGCATTTAGATTTTTATAGAGGCACAGAAAGCACGCGGAGACTGATGGAAGCCCGGTATGCACAAGGCTTGCCTACTCCAACAATATTGCAGTTACGGACCAGCAAAGCTTGCGCAGGAATTCACGCAGCCTCACTTCTACACACCGCCTTCAAAAAAAAGTTGGCGTGCAGAAGTGAGGCTACAAGGCAAATTGCAAGCAAATCGAGGGTGCGTTACGTTGCAGCGCCGTGGCTGCAGGAGCAATTCTGAACTTGAAATTCTTCGCAGGACAAGGTCGTTTCCTGAGCGGACGAGCTCTGCTGGGTCTGTAGCTGCAATATTGTGGCAGTTAGAAACCTTTGTGTATAGAGAGAGCCGGCGCAGTGACCAAGAGTAAGGAGCTTGAGGCGCACCAGGCACTCCGCACGCGCAGATCACCTTCGAGCACCAGCGCTACGCCCTTCCGCAGCTGCGGGTTGGAGCGGAGACGACGCATGCCCATGTCTACTTTGCCCTGTCAACCTTGTGGGGCTACGCTCTGCTGGAGAAGGACTTTGACCGGACGCCTTCAAGATCGCCGGCGTGCGCGGCGGACCACCAAGAAGGCGCGCAGCCTGCTGGGCAAGCTGCTCACGCGTTCGCCTCTTTCTCTTCTACGATGACGCATGAACTGACACAACCTGGTTCAAGACACGGGCTTGTTCTGAGCATAACGACGTGCCTGAGCCTGAAAGGCCGACTCCAGCACAAGCCAAGCTGGCTGCATCGGGGGAGCCTGCCCAACCAGGGTTGAGTGAGCAATCCGTGCTGAGCCTGTCCCTGCACCACTCCTGGTCCGGCTCGATTCTTTTTTTTTTTTTCACTTGCCGCCTTGGGCCTAGTGGCATCGGTCGGCAGACTTGAGACTTATCCGTGTACCAGGGTGGAATCGAACCCCGGCGACTGTCTGACGTTGGTCCGGAGACCAACGCCTATACCATCTCACCACGGCGTCGTCTTGGTCCGGGGCTCGATTCCACCTACCTCCGCTTAAGTACATGTCGACTCAGACACCAATCAGCTGGTTGTTGTCGTTGAGCTGCAAGGAGCTGCCAACGATTGTACTCTGCCCCGGGGGCCCTTGCTGTTTCATTGCATGCACAGCAATCTTTGCACAGACATCTTTGCAAACTTTTTGCAAAGCACCGAAGGTCCGTCAGGAATGTGCTTCTTGCTAACCTGAGAACTGCTAGTGAGCCAAGCTTTCGTACTTGCAAAAGCCACTTTCTCGGAATTACAACTTTGCTTTTGCTGGCATGGGCGCCTGCGGGCCTGGTGCGACGCCAACAATCGTACTTTGCCCCTCTTTGCAAACTGGCCTTGAGTAGAAGGAAAGATTGTCACCGCTCGTTTTTTTGGTGCAAAGGGGAGTGTCCTGTCCGCCACGCGGGGCTTTTCCAGAAGCCATGCCGCACGCATCGGCTGCGCGGGTTTTTTAAGACCATTCGAGCATTTGGCGGGCTTTTTTCTTTGCGAGCCCAAGCTTATCAGAGCCTTCGCCTGCATATTAAGAAAGCCTGGCGCTCTTGGTATGCCGGGTCAGTGCGTAGGTCTGGAATCGATTTTTTGCTCTTGCTTGCTTGTCGGTTTTTTAATGGGATTGGAGTGATCGAAAGACGTGATCAAAAGCCAAACGACAAGGACGAGTCCCTCAGTCGGACGACTTGCCCTTCCAGATCGAAAGCCTCAGGGTGACGGAGCCTCACGGCCATGAAGTGCCCGGTCTCCACGATGGTGCCCACGCCGCTCTTCAGACGGAAGCGGGCGCAGGTAGACCTTGCATCAAACTTGAAGAATAAACGGAGACGACGCTCGGGCCGAGCATGTGGTCGACGCTGAAGAGGCTTGAGAGGCGGCCGGCAAGGTGGGTAGTCCACCGCTTCAGAATCAGCCGGTTGGCGCTCAGGCTGTTCGTGGTCTCGCTGTGGTGGCAGTAGCGAAGTTGGACGGCTGTCCACGTAGATAGTTGTCATCCTTTTCTTTAGGAAGCCACCCGTTCGACAAATGATGGGGGACTGGACGGCTGTAACGCAGAGGAGACATGGAGCTGCCGAACAGCTTCTGGCCCAGGAAGCTGAGCGCCGCTCCCATCTGAGTCTTTCTCAATTACAAAACGCTCTTCGAAGCGCTTGTAGAACATTTCGGTCTTCGGTTTTAGGTAGCACACAAAGAGGAAACTAAAGGGCTCCCTGTCGCCTGCTCATACATCCTGCGCAGCTTGCCCTTCGGCAGCAGTGCGCTTAAGCTGATTGACCCGCACCGCTGCGCTGATGAGTCTGGCAGCCACCCAGGTGCATTTGCATGCGTCGGCCTCGGATGAAAGCGTGTCGTGTCAAGGGCGCCGTGAGCCTTGTGCAGCGCGGCGTGTCAGCAAAGTCGTCGATGACCACAAGCACCTGTACAGTTTCAACTTCTTGGACTTTCTCCGTTCATTGACGGGGATCCAGCCGTCGTCTATGTTTACGCTGGGGCTGAAGATGTAGATTTTCTCACTGCACACCACCCCTGGTCCGGGGCTCGACTCCCACCTGACCGCCCATTAATGAACCAATATTGTTTCAACCGTTTCAATATTGACTCAAACTTGCAAAGGTTCGGCAGGTTGTTAGACCTGGTGACGAAGCCGTTCGGCAGATTGGCGTATTAGGCGACGAATGCGTTCGGCAGGCCCGGTGACGAAGGCGGTGACAAGTTCGGCAGGTCACGAGCGAGACTGTCGCGTCACGAGCAAGGTCCTCGGCAGGCTGTCGTGCCACGGAAAACCCTGCGAAGAATGAAGTCCTCTGTTTTCGGCCCGGAAAAGCAGGCAAATTCCACCCTGCCAAGCTTGTCACCACTTGTCACCGCTTCGTCACCACTCTCTTTTGGACCGAAAAAGTGCGCAAACCGAGTGAATCTAGAGGCAACCCACTTGCCGTCTGTCACGAAAAGACAGGAGTTTGCTGTTTTGAGCACTTTTTGCACCAAAAACGGAGCGGTGACAAAGACCAGTGACCGGAAAAACGTTCAGCAGGATGGAGAATTTGGCTGTTTTGAGGGTTTTTAAACCGAAAATAATTAGGGTAGTATAAGCCTATGTTCCTTACTACTGACTGCGCCGCGCGAAAGCGCGAACATGGAACATCGCACCTCTGTCGCACCTCTGTCTTTACAGGGGGTTTCAGCTGCCTTTGTTTCTGCAAGTCAAAGAAAACCCTGGCGGCTCTTCTGAATGGGTTTTGGTTGTACTTTTGGCTGGCTTCTGGCTGGGCTTGTTGGCTGGCTTTGGGTTGGTTGGCTCCTGGCTGTCTGGCTGCTGGGTTTGCTGGCTTGGCCTTCTGGGTTTGGTTGGCTCCTGGCTGGTTGTGGCTGGGCTGGCTTCTGGCTGGCTTCTAACTGGCTTCTGGCTGGGTTTGCTTTTTTTCCATGTTTTTTAGCTCGCTTGCAGAAACGCAGCTGCGGGGCATTTTGCAAATCCTTCGCAGGACGAGGTCGTTTCCTGGACGACGAGGGCCATACCAGGTGGAATAGAATCCTCTAAAGAGAGAGCCGGCAGCCTTTAACGGGCCGTCGGCCGGGCGCAAAATCGGAAGGGAGTTGCAACTGCAGCGCTCTCTCTGTTATTTGTGAAATCTAAAACCGCTCATAGCGCATCCTCAGAGGTTATTATTCAGCAAATGTGGATTCTGCAAAAATTTGGTGGTTT
Organism: Effrenium voratum; assembly: GCA_963377175.1. NCBI lineage: Eukaryota > Dinophyceae > Suessiales > Symbiodiniaceae > Effrenium > Effrenium voratum. Next base: position 18,464 of record CAUJNA010000868.1, read on the forward strand.
TGCGCGGTGCGGCCGCAGCCCTTCTGCTTGCACTTCTGCAAGGGTTTTCAGCTTGCTTCAATATGCAGGCAAAACGGGTCCTAGTCGCATTCTGTGCGTCTCGGAAGTTCAAGTTGCCCGGGCTTAAAGCGCTGTTTCTGGCCTTGTAAGTGCGTTTCTGTTGCGGAGCTTTGTGGCTCGAAAAGCATGATAAGTGCTTTCTAAGCGCAACGGTAACTCAGAGCAGAAGGGTGGAATTCTCTTGGCCTCATTTGCTGCATGTGAGCCTTGGGTTGCGTCTCCGTCAATCCTGCGCCGGCAACAGGATTGCATTGCTGGGTTAGGGCAGCCGCAGATAGGCCAGCGCGTATACTTCAGCTGCCGGCTTCCGGAACTTGCGTAACGCAAAAGGACGAATGGGGAAGATCAAGCTTTTCCCCACGCCTGAGTACACCAGCAAGCAAGCCTCGGACCCCGTGGTGCCCCTGGTGCCATGCACGGGCATCTTCCTTGGGCCCAGCAAGTCGGGCAAAACTGTGGCGCTCATCAGTCTCATCCTGGAGCAGTACAAGGGCGTGTTTGAGCGGATCTACGTTTTCAGCCCAAGCGTCAACATCGATGATGGCTGGATCCCCGTCAAGAAGTACATCGAGCAGGACCTGGAGTTAAAAACACGGAGCGTGAGCAGGCTTATTGGGACGAGTGGGATGAGCCCGCCTTGCGGCGCATCATCCAGCAGCAGCGCAAGATCACGGAAGCGTCCAAGAAGTTGGAAATGAAGAAACTGTACCAGGTGCTTGTAGTTATCGACGACTTTGCTGACACGCCGCAACTCCACAAGCCGCACGGCGCCCTTGACACGCTCTTCATCCGAGGCCGTCACATGCAGATCAGCACCTGGGTGAGCTCGCAGAAGCTGAGGCTCATCAGCGCAGCCGTGCGGGTCAACATGCAATTCCTCTGCTGCTGGAGGCTGCGCAACCAGCACGAGTCATCGAGGAGCCCCCTAAGTCCGCCTAGGCCCCCTAAGTCCCCTGGGTGCCCCGGGGCCTCGCTGTTGCGTCGAGGCTTGGCAGGTCTGGATCATGGGCAAGCAATGCGGCCTGGTGGAGGTCCGCGACCTGCAGGTGAACCCCGGCACGGGCGGGGACTCTTGCCCCTTCCGAAACTGCGTTCTGTTTATCGTGGATGTCAGACGTAAGCGAACGCGACCCCGGCGGCCTCGAGGGGCCTGGGACTCGCAGCCCGCCAACCTTGGATCTTGCTGCCGTCGGTCACTTCATCCCTGTCGGGACTCCTTGAGGCAGCTCTGCCACCTGTCCTTCACATCGCCGTAGTCGCCCCAAATGCGGCTCGACCGCGAAAACAGCTCGTTAACGCACCTCTTCTCGAATTCCTCCCAGGCCGCCCAGGCCTCGGAATCCCTTTCCATCGCAAGGCAGGCGTTCTGCCTGGGTCCTTGGTCCTCGCCGAAGCTGCTGGGCTCCCAGAGGACGTGAGTCCACGCGGACTGCCAGACGATGGCGCCCTTGAGGCTCGTCTGCACCTCGCCCAGGGCGAAGCTAGTGGCGATGGTAGTCATCTGGACTTTTGCTTGCCGGTCCTTTTCCTATAGGGCGGACAACAAAATGGTCCGACCAAAGGGACGGCCCTGGCTCAAGCGGCTCGAGGGCCGCCATTTCCGGAAAAAACACATTTTTGTTTGTTTTTCCGTAAATTCAGTTTTGCATGGTTTTTGAGCGTGATTTTGCATGACAGGTTGCCGGTGTTGCGTTTTTCTCACGATTTTCACGTTGTCGGTCGTGTTTGGAAAGAGCTTCCCCAAACACGTGAGCCTTGTGAAGGCGAGATTCGGATCGGGGACACTCTGGGGTACGGGGCGGCAGGGAACCGCTCGCGGGTGCAAAGGCGTGGTTTCAGACTCACAGTTTTTCTTGACCTCACGTGCCCTGTGCCCAGACTTCGACGTGCAGATCTTCTCGCAGCGCCGCGAGTTGCCTTTTTGTTACTTTTTGTTGGCCGCTTGCAGGTGGATCCAATTCGTGCTACTGGGGACTCTTTGGCTGGGCACCTGTGCGGATTGGTGTCAACTCGTTGAGCAGTGTTTCAGGTTTGGTCCTGGATTTTGAAGGTCGTGTTTTCGCGCTCCCCCGTGCCAGGCTTTGTTTTGACATCGAGGCATACTGCCCGGGCCTTCGCTGCTTCCGTTGTCATGGCCATCAATGCCAACTGATCTTTGAGGTTTGGGTCCCAACTCGCCAATCTGTCAGGCCCCCTGATCTTTGGCCTAGCGAGGCCCGGACACCCCCCCCCCGTCCCGTGCCAGGATTTGCGCGACTCGCGTTGCTTTTTTGTGTGCTTTTCCCAACCCCGTCAAGCCGCGCCGTCAGGCCCGTGTATCTTTGGAAATCGTGACCTCGTTGAGCCAGGCCCGCATTTTGTATTGTCTCTCCAACCTGGTGAACCCTTGACCTTGAGAGCGATTGCCCCAACCCCGTCAAATCGTACTGTCAGGTTTCTTTTGTAAGTCAGGCAGCGTGGTTTCCTCAAAATCGTATTTTTTTCCTGGCGCTCAGGCACTCCGAACTTTTGAGCTTGCGCCTCGAGCTCCACGTTCCGCCCGGGCCCATTGTCATGGCCAAGAGGTCCCGTGCAGGTTATTGTCATTTGATCTTTATCTTTGACCCAGTGAAGCCCTGACGGTCCGTCCCGAGGGTCCCTGCGATCCCTAGGGTCCCTGGGGTCCCTGGGGTCCCTGGGGTCCCTGGGTCCCTCCTGGGCACGCGTGCGTCCGCTGCAGGTGCCATGAAACAACGTCCTTCCATCAAGACGTCTGGCCAGGGTCCCAAAGTGCATCCATCTTGTCAACACACGGCGTTTTCAGGGATTTTAGGGACCCCAGAAACCTTACGGACCCTAGGGACCTTAGGGACCCTAAGGGACCTTAGGGACCCCAGGGACCTTAGGGACCCCAGCAACCCTGGGTCTTGGGGGCAAGAGATCCTGTGAAGTGTGAAGTCATCTCTCAAGCTTCGGTTGGTTGCAGCTTGCCAGGCAAGGGGACACAAAGACGCACGGAAGGGCAAAGCTTCTGTTGTTTTTCCATTCGAGCAACTTGCCATACATCTATTTATCTTCGTGTACTCATATCTATTTATTTTCATACATTTATATGTTCATATCTCTACGTATTTGTATTTCTTTATGAATTTTCATATATTTATATCTTTGTATTTCTACAAATTCATATCTTTATATCTTTGTATCTTTATACCTTTCTCTTTATATCTTTATATCTTTATGTCTTTGTGCCTTTATGTTGGTATGTCTCTACATGGTGTTTTCTACATCCGTGTTTGTAGTTGGGAGATGATGTTGTGGTGTTGTGGCCCATTTGCAATGTGTGCGTGTGTGTGTGTGTGTGTGTGTGTGTGTGTGTGTGTGTGTGTGTGTGTGTGTGTGTGTGTGTGTGTGTGTGCTTCGGCATTTTGTGTTTTTGCATGACCCTATGATGCTGGAGAATGCCCAGGCTGAGTGGTACCCGGCGTGAAGTTCTTGCCAAGATCCCTTCAAGCCCCAAAATCCTTGGGGCCACCAAGGATCTCTTGAAGTCCCTGGGTCGCTGGGTCCCTGAAGTCCTCGGAGTCCCTAGGGTCCCTAGGCCAGGGTTTGCCGGGTTGCTAGGGTTTTTAAGGTCCCTGGGGTCCCTAAGGTCCCCAAGGTCCCCAAGGTTTTTCAAGGTCCCTGAACCCGCCGTGCGTTGACAGGGATGAGCGCACTCTGGGGCCTTGGCGAGACGTCTAATGCACACGTGTGCAGGGACCCCAGGGACTCTAGGGACCCTAGGGACCTTAGGGAGCTTAGGGACCCTAGGGAATGTAGGGACCCAGGCTGAGTGGTACCCGGCGTGAAGTTCTTGCCAAGATCCCTTCAAGCCCCAAGACCCTTGGGGCCACCAAGGATCTCTTGAAGTCCCTGGGTCGCTGGGTCCCTGAAGTCCTCGGAGTCCCTAGGGTCCCTAGGGTAGGGTTTGCAGGGTTGCTAGGGTCCCTAAGGTCCCTAAGGTCCCTAAGGTCCCTAAGGTCCCCAAGGTCCCCAAGGTTTTTCAAGGTCCCTGAACCCGCCGTGCGTTGACAGGGATGAGCGCACTCTGGGGCCTTGGCGAGACGTCTGATGCACACGTGTGCAGGGACCCCAGGGACTCTAGGGACCCTAGGGACCTTAGGGAGCTTAGGGACCCTAGGGAATGTAGGGACCCAGGCTGAGTGGTACCCGGCGTGAAGTTCTTGCCAAGATCCCTTCAAGCCCCAAGACCCTTGGGGCCACCAAGGATCTCTTGAAGTCCCTGGGTCGCTGGGTCCCTGAAGTCCTCGGAGTCCCTAGGGTCCCTAGGGTAGGGTTTGCAGGGTTGCTAGGGTTTGTTAAGGTCCCTAAGGTCCCTAAGGTCCCTAAGGTCCCTAAGGTCCCCAAGGTCCCCAAGGTCCCTGAACCCGCCGTGCGTTGATAGGGATGAGCGCACTCTGGGCCTTGGCGAGACGTCTGATGCACACGTGTGCAGGGACCCCAGGGACTCTAGGGACCCTAGGGACCTTAGGGACCTTAGGGACCCTAGGGAATGTAGGGACCCTAGGGCCCCAGAGGCCCCAGTGATCCCAGGGACCAGGGACCCCAGAAACCCCCGCCCTTCAGCCCCTGGCGGCCCGGTGCCGATTTCGGCTGCTTGTTTTGCAGGCAGGCCAGTTTGGTATCTCGCTTGGACTTTGATGCAGCGGCAGGATGTGGGTCAGCCAGTCTGAAGGATGGACGCTGCGAAGCCTTGCAAGGCTTGGCCCGACCGACCTTCAGGCCGCGAGTGAAAAGGAGGAGGAGCATCCAACCCGTGCGTTGGTGTTGCCAAAGAAGCCAGTCAATCTTGTGTTTGCTCTGGAAACTTGGCTCGAGGGTACTCATCAACACTGACACAACAACAGCTCGCAATGGTTGCCCGATGGGTCTGGTGCCAGTGCTTGAGGAATCGCAGGCCGCTCAAGCGCTTTTCGAATAGCCATGGCGATGATGCGGACCAGGACCAAAAGCCGAGGCTGGCAAGCTTGTGACGCTACCGTGCCCGCGGTAGGCAGCGGCCAGGTATGTGCCTCTGCCTTCTCGGGATTGCATTGGCGCTGCTCGTGCACCCGAGCACGGCCTGGGTCTTGGGACACATATTTTTTTCGAAGGTTTTCGGGTTTCAGGAGTCCCTTGTCGCCGCCGCCCAGGACTTTGCTCGAGGAGTTCCTGGGCTGAAGGAGCATGAAGTCCCTCCTTTGCATGTTCTTGTTTCGTGCTGAGTGCCAGGACAGCATATCGGCCCAGTTCTCAGAGTTGCCCGCAGGCGCAAGCAAATTGCACTTTGGCTCTCTCAGGTGGCAAAACGGCACCCGTTGCATGCCGGAGTCGCTCGGCTCGCCGGGGCTGCGCAAGAGGACTCCTCCGGCCCGAAGCCTGTTCGCATCTTTTGCCGGCTGCCGCCAGGACAACAGTGCCGAGGCCGGGGACACGCTCTTCTTCCATGAAGGATGCCAGCCATGTAAAAATCAGCAGTGTCCGCCTCCATGCGAAGTTCACAATGCTCTTGAAGTGTATTGGCAGACCCTTACCTTTTGACCCCCGGCGGCGAGATAGCATAGTTGATCTTTGTGACTGTACAGGCAATTTGGGGCATTCGGGGAGCGAAAGGAGCTTTGAGTGTCAGTCCAGTGCAAGGGCATCGGCAAGGTGGCGTCTTTGACGGCTCCAGCAGCGCCAGCGGCAACCAGAGTGCTAGTAAACAAGCCGCGTAGGGTCGTGAACACGCGGACCAACATGACACGAAGCAGCAAGGACATGTTGGCACGCAAGAAGTCGTCCGCCGCCCAAGAGTGCTCATCAAATGCTTGAAGGCACTGGGCACACATTGCCGACGTATCCAGCGGTAGGATTGGCCTTGCAGGCCCGTGAAGTTCAGGAATGGCCATGGCTGTGATGAGGGCCAGGATAAAAAGCCAAGGCCCGCAAGCTGATATGCTGCGCTGTTTGTTGTGTGGTTTTGCAAGGTGCGTGCCTCAGCCTGGGAATGCGCTGGCGCTGCTCATTGCAGTGGCCGAGCACGGCCTGGGTCTTGGGAACGTTGAGGGGTTGGCAGCTGACTCGTTCGGGCTTCAGGAGTCCCTGTCCGCCGCCCACGAGTTTTCGCGAGGAGTTCCCGGTCGGAAGGACCGTGAAGTCCCTCTTTGCGAATGTTCCTGCTTGTGCTGTGATGCGAGGACCGCAACGGCGCACCGGCCCAGTCTTCAGATTTGTCCACTAACGCAAGCAGATTGACCCTTTTCGCATCCTGCGAGCTTAGTGAGGCATCGAGCCAGCGCTGGTTGCATGCTGGAGTCGCCTTGCGTGCCAGGGCACGAGAGGACCTTCGGACCCAAAGCTTGCAAGTTTGGACGATTGCAGTTGCCAGGACAACAATGCCGAGGCCCGGGGGACATGTGCATCAGAACGCTGCGCTTTCGTGACATTTTCAAAATGCACGTTTGTTGTGGGTGCTTTTCAGGCCAAAGCAGCCAAAACGCCATTGGAGGAGGCCGTCCGTTCGAGCATGTTCGAGCGCTCGGCGTGGGAGTCGGCCTGGGCAGGACCTGCTCCTGGTGCGACAGCAGCGGAAGACGGGCCAGCGGCAGGTTGAGAGCGCCCAGTGGCAGGTTGAAAGCGCTCAGCGGCAGGTTGAGAGCGCCCAGCGGCAGGTTGAGAGCGCCCAGCGGCAGGTTGAGAGCGCCCAGGAGCAGGAAGCGATGGCGGTGAGGCGTCTCGCTCGAGCTGCCACCGTCTTGGAGACGGCGGAGGACTCGGGCAATGCGACAAAGGTGCAGGAGGCGAAGAAGGAGGTTCAGGAGGCGGAGAGGAAGGTCCAGGAGGCGAAGAAGGAGGTGCAGGAGGCGAAGAAGGAGGTTCAGGAGGCGGAGAGGAAGGTCCAGGAGGCGAAGAAGGAGGTGCAGGAGGCGAAGAAGGAGGTTCAGGAGGCGAAGAAGGAGGTGCAGGAGGCGGAGGTCAAGGAGGCGAAGGCAAGCGGCCGGACGAAGGAGTCCGAGGCGGGCGGAGTCGGTCGCTTCCGCCGGCCGGCTGCGTTCTGGGACTCTGATCGTTGCGTGCGGTTCTGAAATTCCCCGCGCGGCCCGCACATGGTTTTGGTGGGGCTGCCCTGATCGCATCCAGAGAACCAGGAAATCCCAAGATAGCATTTTTGCAGATTGCGGCGGTTCGTGTCCTTGGCAGGCTCGGTATGGAGCCCCCATGAACGGATGGTTGCCTTTCCTTGCCATTCGGGGAGGTCGTTCGCTGCTGCCGGTCGACAATTTTGAAGACGTGCAGTTGGTCGTTGTGTGTGGTTTTCGATTTCCCCAGCCCCGAAAATGTTTGTGGGACTGCCCTGATCCCATCCACAGAACCAGGAAATCCTGAGTTGCGTTTGCGCAGATTGCGTTTGCGCAGATTGCAGCGCTTCCTGTTTTCATAGACTCCAGCTGGCTGCATTGTTGACATTCTTTGAGACGTGCCGTTGGTCGTGTTGTGTGGTTTTGATTTCGGCCCCAGCCCTGGAAATGCACTGAGTGGGGCAGGCTGCCCTCATCACACCCACAGAACCGGGAAATCCGCAGATTGCGCTTGCAGAGCCCAGCGCTTCCTTTTTTTGGAAACTGGCTGCATTTTGGCAGGCGCAGTTGGACTCGGTGTGCAGCCCCCTGAAACGGATGGTTGAGCCCAGCCACACATTCCCAGCTTTGTGTCTATGGGCAGTGCTGCATTGTTTGGTTTTGTTCGGTTTCTGTTCCCCGCCATTTCTTGCCCTCCTGCTCATGATGCATGGGAGGCGAAGGCGATCGGGCCCAGGGAAGACCTCGTTTAAAGCCGCCCTGACAATTCGACTTCTAGAGGTTTGTGCCCAACATGGAATACTTACCCAATGTTCAAGAGTCTTTGGGTAGGGGAACCCTGCGAGGAGCTTTGCAGACGTTGGTCGGTTTGCAAGTCTTGGGTAGGTCTGCAAGAACAGGGTCTCTCCTTTCGTTTTCTTGCGCGCCATTTTTCCCAACTCCAAGATGCTCTGTTGCCTCTTGGGCCCCCGTTTTCTACTTCTCAGTGTGCAGGAGCATGTGGAAAAGCTGGTTAAGAAGTTTGCGGGGGCGGAGTATTGGGCACGCCCGACACCACGCTTTGGGAAGTATGTGCGAGGCGAGAGGCTCACTTGGCCTGGAACAGACTTGCCTTGCCCGGGTGAGTTGCCAAACGCTTCCCGGACAGATGATGGCCGGACCACAGCATTCGGCATTGGCAACGCCTTTGGCACTGGGAAGACGGAGGTTGCGATCCGGAGTGCCGAGATGACCTGCGCAGCGGAGCCCGGCTTGAGAGTCGCTTACATCTCTTTCAGCAATGGATATTCGAGCCCAGCTTTGACTGACAGCGTGGAGGACGACAGCTTGAGGGCAAAGATGGGCAGCCAGGTGCTCCGATGCAGCAAATACTGCGGGCTGTGGCTCATGGCAGGGATACGGGCAACGCGGGTCATTGACAACGAGGTGCAGGGCAATTCGGAACTCTTCCAAGCAATTGTTGGAGCTTACATGGGAAATCCTCAGTGGAAGCTTCCTGACTATCGTGAACAAACCGATGCCAAACTAATCGTCATTCTTGACGAGGTGCAGAGGTTCAGCTTCAGCGCACTGGAAGGCCTTGTTACCATGATCATTGTGCCGTCAAAGACTCGCATGAGTCTTGTGGTTGGTGCTTTTTCACCGTCCTTCTTGAACCCCTCTGCCAATCGACTGCGCGATATAAGGCTGCCAGTATTAGCAGAGGATGACATGGAGCAGATTTTCCAGAACAGGATTCCTGGTGCGCAGATCAATTTCGAAGGAGTGTCATTGCCGGGGCTCTTCGGCGGCTGTGTGCGGCCGCTAGCCAGTTGGTCCTCTGCAAAAGAGGAACTTGGAATGAACGAGGACCCCACCCAGTCCTGTCTTCGCCAATATGAGAATCTTGCATCCAAGTACCGGACGACGGCGGACCTCGTTCAGGCGGCCGTTGCGGATGTGCCCATCTGCTCTGAGATGCTGAAAACTGCATTTATGCAGAACAGCCTGAGTCTCGGCGCCGCCTTCGTCTTTCCCAAAGACCGGCATTTCCTTGTTTCGCTGCCACCCTTGCAGATTGCGGCAGGCCAGTTCGAACTTCCAACTGAGATAGATAAGGGCACTCAAAGGAAAGTTCGTGACATACTGACGGATTTTTGCTCACCTACGTGGACGCAGTTCGAGGAGCTCACGGGCATCGCGCCAGCTTTGCGAGTTGCTGCGTTGTCACAAAGCAACACGGGCTTGATTCTTGGTGGCCATACCGTTCTGCAGCATGTCTTTGGAAGCGGGGCCTCCAATACCAAGGCCCAGGAACTGCTCAGGAAAAATGTGAGGGAAGATCTCGCAGTGCGTTGGGTCAGAGGTGGCACAGATGTGGCAGAAGTGAACTTTTCTCAGCTCAGTTGTGATGCTGGCGAGAAGGAGCTGTTGACCATTAGCATGGCCGCAGATCACAATTCGATTTTCGACCACTTCCTCATTGTCCCGCTGGACAATGGCGAGAAGCTCATGTTCTGCTTAGATGCAAAATTTAGCGTGGAGGGTAGGAAGAAGGACTTGAACTTCCAGCAAGACATTCAGCCCAAGCTGAAGGGATTCTCAGCAATGAACCTTCCAACAAGTTGGCATAAGTTGGTCCTTATCGTGTCGAATCGCAGGATCACCGAAAAACAAGCAAGACGTGTAAATAATTCTGCAGAGGCACCGCTAATCGCAGCAGGGGCGGAGCACCTGCAGCGCGTGCTGTCGTGCTCTTTGGTCCCACCAGCATACAGAGAGCGGCGGCGAGAAAAGCAGAGTTAGTGGATGTGAGTGGGACGCTGGTGCATGTTGCAGCCAAAACACCGCGAGCGCTTGGGATTGCAAGGCGTGGTCATGAACCTGAACGAACAGGGGCTTGTAATGCGGGGTTGCAAGGGTTGCGTCGGTTCTCATTGCAATCCCCATTCAAATTATTTTGACCTCGGCTGCGAAGAAGCCATTGAAACTGCATCTCTAGAGTCTGCGTGTGTGTGTGTGTGTGTGTGCGGAGTGGCAGAGAACCCTGCCACCAAAACCTTTTTCTGTTGCAGCAGGGGGCACGGCGCCTGATTTCCAAGCCGTGCCAACGAAGCTACGGAAATCGGGTGGATGAGATGCTGGACGCAGCATCTTGTACCTGCATCAGTGATGCTGAATGTCTATTTGGCCCCCTTGGTTGCGGCGCTGTTTGTGCTTCTTGTTCTTTCGGGTAACGTGTTCGCTGCTAGTCGGAAACCAAGTGACTGTGAGCCGAAACTCGTCGTACTCGAGACTCATCAGTTGTACTCGAGACTCATCAGTTGTACTCGAAAGATTAGCACTCTCCATCTGGAGTTTAAGTGTGTACACCCAATTCGTGGGGAATCCTCGGGTGTACCCATTGTGTGACCCCGGGCCGGCTCTGTCGGAAAATTTGACCTCAACGTGCTGATCATAGAACGGCGGAATTTCACATTTAACCAGGAACGAGGTTTCACTAAAGGGAAGACAGCGGTCAGATCATAGTGACGTCTCACCCTACGTTTTCTTTTTTCTCGCCTTCTTCATCCGCGTGCCCGTCTTCTGACCCTTCGCCCGCTTAGGGATGGCTTCTCCTTCCTCCCGTTCTCTTTTTGCTGCCTTTCGTGACCCGCGTGTTCGTCCCGCTCCTGTTCGCCCGCTTAGGGATGGCCTGGTTGTCCTCGCGTTGTTCACCTTTTTCCTCGTCTTCCTCTTCGCGTCTGTCTTCCTGTTCCTACTCTTCTTCTTCCTCACGTAGTTTGGCTTGACGTCTTCTTCCCCTTCCGTTGCTACTTTGTGGGATTCGACGTCTTTCTCCGCGAGCCTTGGTCTACATCCTCTGTTCCTATCTGGGCGGGATGCGTCGCCCTAAAAACGCACACTACTACTTCTCTCTTCCTCTTCCTTCTTCCTTCTTCTTTCTTTTCTCCTTTTGTCTCCTTGCCTTCTGCTTCTTGTTCCTTCTTCCCGGGCGGGACGCGGCGCCCTAAATACGCACCCTGCTCCTTTCTTTTTTCCCCCGGGCGGTTGCGACGCCCTAAATACGCTTCTGTCTCTCTCTCTCTCTCTTTCTCTCTCTCTTTCTGTGTCTGTCTCTCTCTCTCTCTTTCTTTCTCTCTTTCGTCCCTTTCTTTCTTCCCTTTCTTTTTCTTTCCCTCTCTGGGCTATTTCTTGTACTTCCTGTTCGCCCGGTTAGGGATGGCCTGCTCCTCTTCTGCCTCTTTGCCTTCGCGGCCCCTTTCGTCTACAAGGTCTAGGTCGTTTTTGCGCTGTTTGGGGTTGTTGCCCTCGGAGACCCGAAACCTGGCTTCCCCGTTGTTCTTGTTTCTTGTTTGGGGTTTTGCCCGCGGAGACCCAACTTGGGGCCTTTCTGTTTCTTTTGGGCTCCCTTGTTCCGTTTGTTTTCTGTTGGGGTCTTCGCCCGGTTTTGGGGCGCGTGGTTTTTCTCCCCCCGAAAAAGTGGTTCTCGCCCCTCATTGAGGGGCGTGTGTGTGCGGAGTGGCAGAGAACCCTGCCACCAAAACCTTTTCTGTTGCAGCAGGGGGCACGGCGCCTGATTTCCAAGCCGTGCCAACGAAGCTACGGAAATCGGGTGGATGAGATGCTGGACGCAGCATCTTGTACCTGCATCAGTGATGCTGAATGTCTATTTGGCCCCCTTGGTTGCGGCGCTGTTTGTGCTTCTTGTTCTTTCGGGTAACGTGTTCGCTGCTAGTCGGAAACCAAGTGACTGTGAGCCGAAACTCGTCGTACTCGAGACTCATCAGTTGTACTCGAGACTCATCAGTTGTACTCGAAAGATTAGCACTCTCCATCTGGAGTTTAAGTGTGTGTGTGTGCTTAGAAGACCTGAATTGAAAAATGTTGGCGTGCCTGCCGACGGGGTTTTGGGGCGAATCACACTCCGGGATTCGTTTTTGTCATAGGATGCTTAAGGCTTGTGGAGGGTGGCCTTGACTCCTTGCACCCCGTTACACAAGAAAAGCTTCCCCAAAAACGGCGTGGTGAAAACGATCTGCTTCTGCGCACGCACCTGCCGCAGGAAAGCGACTGGTCTTGGAAAGCGGGTGATGGCAAAAAACAACTGTGCGTCAGCAAAGCTTCACACTCTAGGCTGTCACCGGGCAAGCGCCAAAAGGCCGGCCCACTACGTCCACTAAGTACTGTTGGGTCCACCGGGCCCACTGTGTCCACACACACCACGCCTCGGAGAAGCCACCCTTCTCCATGCAAACCATGCAAAAGACATGACGGTCGTAGTGCTTCGCATGCTGAGTAAGGAGTACTCCCTTTGTTGGCGAAGTTTGCAAAGCCGACGTGCAAACAGCCAGGTTGCTTTTAGCGTTTCCGGCCTCTGCGTTCAGGCCAGGTGGCGTCCAGCGTGTTTCTCACATGGTCGGGGTCCTTTGCAGATGGAGGATCCGATAGGCCGCTGGTCTTGCAAGCCTCTTTGCGACAACGTGGCTTGCCCCCACGGTGTGGCACTGCGCCCGCTGCTGGGGCGAACCGACCAGCGTGCCAGCGAAACGTCCGTGGGGCCCAGGATCTGCTCCCTGATGCCAGCCACCACCTCGTCGGCCCCTCCGTCGTCCGGGAAGTGCACGCCTATGTCCAGGGCCGAGGCTGCCTCCGTGACTCCCAGCTTGCCGGCTAGCCGTCCACCTGCGCGATGGTGTAGTAGCTGAGCAGTGCGGCGGCGATGCTCGAGGCCGTTGCCGTGTCCTGGTCGGCAGCCGAGCGGTACGCCACCAGGATCGGTAGGCCAGCAGCGCGTCCGCCTGCGTCTGTGTGTCCTGCGCGCTCGCCGTCCGGTAGTCGGTCAACAGTGCGTCCACTTGCGCCGGGGTGTAGTAGGCCAGCAGCGCAGCCGAGATGGCGCTGGTCGTCTCGGCGTCCTGCGCCGTCCCCGTTCGGTAGTCGAGCAACAGCGCGTCCACTTGCGCCGAGGTGTAGTAGGCCAGCAGCGCAGCTGCGCAAGCTTTCGGCCCAAGCCTTCACGTAGGGCAGCTTGGTTTAAACAAATTGGGCCTCGACACCTCGTGCCTTTCTTGCCATGGTTTCCTCTGATGGTATCGGTTTTCTTGACGATTTGTGGCAGCAGACGACTTTTCTTGGTCCTGGTGAGCCCTGGAATGGAAGACGATGTTTACTGGTTGAGCCTCGTGACGGCAACTGCAACATTTGGGATTCAGGTTTGGCGACTAGTCACAACAGCCGGAGACGGGGTCACATGCCTTTCGGTTCCGCCCCATTTTTGACTGATGTTGCAATTGCTTGGAATCTTTCCCCTTTTCAGCCGCTGCCGTTCAATGGTTTATGGGCTCTTACCAATGTGGAGCTTGTTACGAAGAATGGGAAACCTGCCCTTGGTCTTCAAGACTCCACCGACTTCTTTCGCTGGCAGACGCATTCCGAAGCCACAGATGGATTGGGATATCTCAGTGCGTTGCACCTCTATGCCGGAGGTATCGGTGGATGGTCATTTGCACAAGCCTTCATGCATGAGCAGTTTGCTATGAACATTCGGACGGTCGCCGCTGTTGATAACGAACCCAATGCCATGAAGTATTGGTGCAGAAACCACAAGGCCATTTTCTTGCATGAGCTCATGGACGTCTCTCAATTGCTTGACACCACCCAGCCGTTTGGAGTTCTTGCAGATGTTGCTCCCCGCACTGTTGCTTACATCCTCGCTCATACCAAGGTGAATTTGATTACTGCCTCTCCACCCTGCCAGGCATGGACACACGGAGGAAAACGCAAGGGCCTGCTTGATGACAATGGATTACAGCTGCTCAACTTGCTTGCTGTTTTGAGGGTTTCGCAGATGCCTTGGGTCGCTCTTGAGAATGTCGATGGACTACGGACACACGCTCACTGGCCTATGATTGCGCAGGCGATTATTTTTGCGGGATACCAGTTTGTTTGGGAAGGAATCTCAGACCTTGCCCAAGTGCTGCCAATGACACGCAAACGATATTTGGCATTGCTGGTTCGTGATGACCTGCCTTACAGTCCATTGCGCATGGAGCACAAACTACCCACCTGGCCAGGCACTCTTTTCAGCAGATGGATTTGGCCCATTGCATTGCCGGAGGACCACATTGTTTCTTTGGTTCTCAACCCGGAGGAGCTCGCGATTTATGCAGACCCTGCCTTTGGAAGGGGCCACAATTCACAACAGGTCCTAAAAAATCGCACGGTGAATGGACACCAGATCCTGGCCTCTGCGATGGCCCGCTACTCAGCACAGCATGAGGTCAATGGGACTTGGCTTGAAGCTCGGGGGATTTATGCCCAACTTGTCCCACATGGGGAACCCTTTGAGTGCCAGCCCAATCAACTCCGGTTCCTTTCTGCTGCCGAGTATTTGATGGCCATGGGAGTCACCCATGAAGTACAGGTCCCAGCCGACAATCGCGCCGCTCACGCACTGACAGGTAACTCTATCTCAGTTCTCCATGCGATTCAGCTGTACCACGTGCTGTGCAATTTTCAGAGGCATTTTTCTGGAGCAAGCACCCAGCCGTTTGAGATTGTGGTTCAGAAATTCTTGGCCGTGCGCTTACATGCTCGCAATTCAGAAATCATTTTGACTGAGGGACTCCTGGTTATCAGGCCTGATCAGATTGCGATGCCAGACAATTCAGATGCGTCTCCTCCTCAGATGTCCCAGGAAGAATGCAATGCAATCACACCCACTGCCACATTTGCAACCCAGCAGGATGACACGCACAGGTCTCCCGACATTGAGGTGTGGTTCCGGCACCCCATCCGTGGAGGTTTCGATACGGCACGTGCGGACCCTCATCAGCGAGTGGTTGATTTTGCAATTCAGACTCAGCTTTTCTATCATTTGGGCATCCGGGTTTTTGCGAACGGACAGGAAGTGAATTGGGATGCCTCGGTGGGAAACTTCCGTGATGAGGTTCTTGAGTTCAGAGTTTTCCCGCTTCCTGGAGGCGTCCGTAAGCAAGGTTACGACGGCACTGAATCCGACACTGGAGCGTCAACAGCAGCCGGGAGCTCAAGCACGGACAAAGGGGCACGTCCTAGGAAATTCAAGGACTTCAGCTCGCATGATTTTGAGCCCAACCTGCAATACTTTCAGTTTCAGGGCAAGGCCATCCCGATCACCCGACACGTCAATGCAGGACACCAAGGGATCGTTTACACTGACTACCCACAGGTGGCTGAATGGATACACGCGTCAGGCCCCATCTCCGCACAGCCAATCGCTGTCCTTCTTTTGGGAAACCATGCTGATGTTGTTCCTCAACGATTGCAACCCCAAGCATTCGCTTTCCCCGCTTCCAATTGTGATGGAGGCAAATGCATCATCCAGGGCACCATCCTGCAGGTCGGAACCGGTGTGGTGCAGATCGACACTGCCCAACAGGCCATTCAGCATACTGGACAGTTGCAAGGCATCGCCTCGGTTCGGTGCGAAGATTTCGATTCCGGGGAATGGCAACGCCTCACGCAGCAACCTGTGAAGCTCATCCTTGAGTTTTGGGAAGATGAGGAATTGAGCAAGGCCATCACCACTGTATGGGGACGATCATGGCGCAACCAAGGGGGTCCCACCAGCAAAGAGGACGCCACGCAGATTGCTTTCCGTTTTACTTTGGATGAGAAGTGTGAAACGCGGGTCCTTCGGCGCAGCGGTTTCTCGCGCACTTACATCAGCACGATGAATACAGATGGCAAGTTTAGTAGCAATCAGACTATCGTGTGGCTTGCAAAAGATGTTTCCAGAACCGGAGCAGCGCAGACCGCGGCGGGGGTTGCAGGACACCTCGGTTTCATTTACGGACGCAACGGTTTTGGCATTCGAGTTCCTTCCGCTCAGGCGGCCACAGTTGCGGAATCTTTGGGGAGGGTTTACAACGCCAAGACGCCAGTTTCGCATCTCTACAGGATCAAGCCAGTCCCATCCGCTGCAACCGCTGATTTGATTGCCCAGGCCAAATGGCAGACAGCGATTCGAGTCATCAAGAGGTTGGAGCAACGCACCTGGTTGATTGGCTCGCATGAGATGCTTCAGCAGAGCACCGTGACTGTCGGAGGCACGCCCTGTCTTGTGACAAAGATTGAAAATCATGCCAACGCGACCAATCGGATCCTATTGGCCGGTGCCCCTGCTGTTGAGATACCTGCAACCTCGGGCCGGGCCGGCCTCGCATCGACTGGAAGCACAGATCCGTGGGCTGAGTATGCAAAACAGCATGGACGCCCCCAGGTGCCTGCTAAGGACGAGTCCAGAGTCGAGAAGCTTGAGGGTCAGGTTAGGAGCATTTGCAGCGAACTCGAAAAGCACAAGACTGAGAACTCGAAGGCCCTTGCCTCGCTCAAACATGAGGTTAAGACTGACATCGAAAACCTTAGCCACAAGCTCCACAGCGACTTCACCACCAGTCTTTCTGCGGCCATGACTCAGCAGAGCAATGAAATTCGACAGATGCTACAGGGCATTACAGGAACCACCATCGCAGGACACAAGCGCACCGCTGACACTCGGGGAGATCACATGGAAATGTGATCACTTTTCTTGCAAGCGCATTGCATATTGATGGACTGGTGTGTGACGGAGCTGCAATCTTGTTTTGCGATTCCGGAGTTGCCGGCCTACTTTCGGCACGCTCTCTCTTTGATCTGTGGGAAGCAAATTTCCTTTTTGCAGGGAAGATCTCTTGAGGACGTCCATGCAGTGTGGACCAATGGGGTGTATGTGTGCAGCACGTTGAGCGCTGCCCTTACAGAATTCAGATTTCCGCTACGTTGGGCCTACCTATCAGGCCGCTTTTACCCACCTTTCCGTGGCGAACACGTTCTCTTAGGCTGGAGCACCAGGATCTCCATGCACGAGCGAGTTCGCGATCACAACCAGATGACATTACACTTTTTGCGTGACTTTGCTTGCTTTGAGAGCAGAAATGCGCAGGGACTCAGACTTTTTGCAGATGCTGGGTTGATCTTTTTACATGTTTACCTTGGCCTTTATACGAATTCAAACTCTGTCACGAGTTGGATCCTTTACTTCACATGTTTCCGACCTTGGTTCAACGACTGCCCTTCGAGTTGGTCGTACTTGAGTGATACTTGTGTTGGACAAGCCAAAAACCCCGGCCCTCGCGTTTCTTTTGGGGTTGTCAACCCCACTGCGGTGCACGGCAAAAGCGAAGTGCTTTCACAACTGAACTGCGATGTTCTTATTTGTGCAGAGACCTCCGCTACAGCTGAAGTGCAACGCATCGAAACCAGACGGTGGAACAAACTGGGGTACGCAACCACTTGGACACACGCGGTCCCACCTCTCACTGGAAACACTGTGCGCGCTAACCCTGTGAGGGGGAAAAGCATTGGCGTTTCTTGTTTCTCCAAACTCCCTATCCGGCGTAGCTACACCGAGCAAGATCCTATTTGGGAAGCAACTTGCCGATACTTGGAACGCTGGGTTCGAATTGGCGATCTGGACGTCTTGATCATTGGATTGTACTTGGCCCCACACGCCCCAGGCACAGGAGCAGACAATATTAACCAGGCCCTTTTTGGTTATGCTGCGCAACGAGCCAGGCAGTCTCGAGGCCCTGTTTTACTTGCTGGGGATTTCAACGGGGGCCTGCGACCTTTGACGGCATGGAATGATTTGCAGATGTTTGGATATGTGGATTTGCTCCAGCGGGCCAGAGAACATGCGCCGGACACAGTCAGTCCCACATGCGATGATTCTACCTGGAATGACACAATCTTGGTTTCACCTCAACTTGTACCGTTGGTTCGACACACAGGGGTGCTCACCGCTCATGCATTTGATCGTCACAAACCCTTCAAGGTTGAATTTGAGTTCCCGAACAATGCCATCCTCACCAAGCGATTGCAACTACCTAGTGGGTGGAACGTGCCGAGCCATGCAGAGCCGCTTTTGGAATCTGCATATTCTGCCTGCGCAACTGAGCGGTGGGAGACTGTCCAGAGCTTACCGGCGGGCGACCGCCTCGGTGCCTGGGCCCAGATCGTCGAGCACTCAGTAAGCTGGGCCTGCAATCAGCATGCGGAGCCTTTACGCAAACGACAAAAGGGACGCTGTCAAGGGGCACACATCACCAATTTGATGTGCCCCCCCATCCCTAAACCTGCAGGCAATGGACAGTTTGAGCCCGAGATTGACATGCGTTCTTTTCATTATGTTCATATTGTCAGGCAAGTGCGACGGCTTGAATCACTGCACAAAACACTCCAATCCTTGGGACAACGCCAGCCAACTACAGCCCAGCAGATTTCTTTGCGAGACCTATGGACTTCCATATTGAGGGCTCCAGGATTTGGTTGCCATTTTGCGGAATGGATTCACTGGCATACTGGAGCCGCTCTCCCGGCCCGTCCTTGGGAATGGCCCGTAAACAGCTGGCTTGACACCATCATTGAAACTGTCAAACTCCATGCTCAAGATGTAGTACGGCTTCAGCGCACTCGATCCCAGCATATGTTCAAAGAGACTGTGACTCATAACCTCAGCCAACATGGTGGATCCCTGGTATATCACCTCTTGCGGCCACCCTCCAGACCACCGATTACACATCTTGACCTTCATGAATCTCTCCCATATCAGATGCAGCGAGCCCACCACAAGGGCCAGCTCCGGCTCAAGGTTGAGCGCCCGGAGTGCATACCCCTGGACTCGATTGTGCGGGTTGACAATGCCAGTGCACAGGTTGTTGGCCATGAGCGACATTGCCTAGTTTGCATCCCAACCTCAGGGCAGATTCCGCCTCGAGGCACGCTTGTTTGGACCACCTGGGTTACCGCTACTGCGCAGGTTGAAGAGCAAATTGCTGGGTTCTGGAATCAGTTTTGGCAGCGAGATCCAACTCTTCAACAGGTGGAAGATGACCAATGGCTTGCCGCCAAGCAGATGGTTGACGCATGGGCTGAGCAGCGGAGCCCGGTTGATATTGACTTGGCCAATGTTTCCGTATGGCAAGATGCTCTCCGTGGGACACCGGCTAAAAGCAGCAAGGGCATGTGCGGCTGGAATAAAGCAGAGTTATCCCTTTTACCCCAGCAAGCTTGGCAACATCTTGTGAGCATTATGCAGGATTGCGTCCAAGCCAATCAGTGGCCGGACTGGTTCACACAGTCTCGCACTGTCTTACTGCCTAAGACCGACAATCCGGGGGTTTCCGATACCCGCCCTATCACAGTGTTCCCCCTCCTATATCGACTTTTTTGCAAAGTTGTGACCAGGCAACTCCTCGACACCTTCTCCACATGGATGCCAAAGCAGATCATTGGTGGGGTTCCCGGCCGGAGCTCGGAAATGATCTGGCTGAGGATCCAGCACGAGGTCGACGAGGCATTACACACTGCACGCCCGAGGGCCGGATCCTGCCTGGACCTTCTCAAATGTTTTAATACCTTGCCGAGACAGCCACTACTGTACTTGCTACAGAAACTGGGTACGCCTGAGCACATCGTGCGCACTTGGCGAACCTGGCTTTCTGCATCTACCAGGACGCTCATAGTCAATCGGGAGCCGGGCCCTTTTCGCCCTTCCACCACGGGATGTGCCGAAGGAGACCCTCTTTCAGTTGCTGCAATTGTCGCCCTGGGATACTTGTGGTATGTTGTGGTCCACGCGCAGGGAGTACAACCGTATGTTTTGATCGACAACCTCGAATTTACCGCAAACTCCATTCAGGATTTGGTTCGGGCGTGGGAAGCATCCAGGCAGTTTATGCTTGATTGGACCCTCACCGTTCAATACACCAAGTGTTGGGCATGGGGCACAACTGCTGACTTGCGAAAAGCCCTGCAGTCTTATGCTGACACTGGCACTGCGACAACCGGCCAGCCCCATTTTCGGGTTGTCCATGATCAGATCGATTTGGGCGCTGCGATGAGTTACACCAGGAAAGATGTCAAATATCCGCAAAATGCCCGGGTCGTAAAGGCCAAGCTCGCGGCTGAGAAGTTGGGACGGTTGCCATTGAGTACCGCAGGCAAGATTCGCATGTTACTTACGGCTGCAGCACCCACCTTTTTGTACGGAACTGAGACTGTCCCTTTGAATGAAAAGCAATTGCACGACCTTCGGCAGACCTTTGCAAGGGCCCTTCTCGGCAACAAAAAGCAATTATGTGGCTGGGTGGTATGTAGCATGTACAACTCCCAAATTGTCGACCCCGAATTCCTGCAGGCCATCAGACTTATGCGCACACTTTTGAACGTTTTCCATTATGACCCCATTTGGGCGGACAATATCTGGCAGCGGGCAATTGCACTCACTCAGGCCGGACAGGCCAAATCTATGCGCCGGGGACCTGCATATTGTTTGGCAGTTTTGGCCTGGACTTGGGGGCTCCAATACCCAGCTGATGGAGTTATTGGGTTTTGCAATCGGCTGGTTAATTTGCGAACTTGCGACTTTGCAGATGTGCGAGCACTCATGTTCCATGCTTGGGAAACTCGCGTTTATAATGCCATCGTCAAAAGAAAAGCATGGCAGAATACACCCCCTTTCAGCTTGGATGGCACAGCAAAACTGTGGTCGAAGGACGACACCAGGGCCGAACACTACATCCGCCTTGCCACATGTGGTGCTTTCCCCGATTGTACAGTCCGGAAGCACTTCCAGAATGCCGACAACCTTGTGTGCCCTTTTTGCAAAGCTGCAGATGATACACACAATCATCGCATCCTCGAATGCGCGGACCTTGGAGACAGACACCCCGACCTTGTGGTGCTACGTGAACAAGCCCAGGAGGAGGGTATTGAGCCTTCGCAACTCCCTGTCGTTGCGCTTTGTGATGCTGGTTATCAACTTGATGTTCTACATGCGGGCCTCCCGGATTCACCTCAGATTGGGGCGGAATTCCTTCAAGGCAGGAAAACATATTGGACAGATGCCAGCACCAACGTTACTGACGACCCGCATGCCAGGGTTGCTGCTTGGGCCATAGTCACGGATTGCCTCACTACCGATTTTGTCAGGTCTGCGATGATGGAACACACATGGTCCAACCACCGCCAGCTGCCTAACACCTTTCAGGTGGTGCAAGTTGGTTTTGTTCCTGGTACCCAGACCAACAACCGGGGCGAACTTTATCCGATTTGCAGACTTTTTGAAGCCGGCGCAAGGGGTACCATTTGGACAGATAGCCAATACGTTGCCAATCTGGTTGAGGCTGTGCAGGCTACACCTCACGCACCTCTTTTCCGACGGTACCGTAACTTCGACCTCATCTCCAAACTGTGTGCTGCTATTGTTGCGAGAGACCCTGACTTGCAGGTCTGTAAAGTCAAGGCCCACAAGGATCTCCTCGCGTGTGAGGATGACCTTACTCGGTATACACATTACGGCAACCACCTTGCAGATGCAGCTGCCAACCGACAGCGGGCGAACATACCGGAGGAGTGGGATCAACTTCTTTCTCGGTACAATCAACAGGTGCAGGTCAGTTGGCAACGGGCTAAAGTTTTTTGCAACCTGCACTCCACTTCTTTTCAGCATTCAGCCCAGGATGGCGCCTTTACGAAACCTGTTCCTGACGCCACTCAACCACCCACAGATGAGATAGCAAATCGGCTTGCAGGCGCACAACCTCCAGGACCTTTTCAGACCTGGAACCTCGAGGGTCTTGATGAGACGGCACACCGACCTGTTTGTTTCTTCGGGTGGGGGCTTATGCGCATGCTCCCTGTTTGGGCAGCGACACTCCAATGGCCATCGCAGGCCAGTGAGCACGACCCAGGCATTAGCTTCCTTGAGCTGTACATCCATTTCATCATGAGTACTGGGCATCGGATCCCTATCAACACGGGTACTCCAAAGCGGCCTCACTACGTGCTTTACCATGACCACCCTGGTGCAAAGGCAGTCCCTCGTCTGTACAATGTTGAAATCCTGGACTGGATTTTTTGCGTAGAAATCTACAAACGGCTCATGGACAGACCACTTTTCCCGTTTGCAACATCCTCGGAGGTTCCTTCTATGCGGTACTTTTGGGGTACGAAAAAGCTGGCGGGTGTCGTGGTGCGGCCGCACTTGCCCGACTATGAGCCTTTTCTTGAGCAAATGCAGTACTTCCGGTGCGATACAAGAACTCAGCACCGGCCTGGACTCCATCGGATCCCAGAAATACCTTGCCTGCCTGGTGTGCTGCGGGTTGACTATGAGGGCGACACTCCTGACAATCTCCAGCGGGCAAAAACTGCCTGGATGAAACGCTGCAGCCGCTTGACCCGCTTGAAGAAGAAGGAGGCGGCTTTATAAGCCTCTTGACATGTCTCACCTTTTTCTCGTTTCGTGGGACGGTATCTCACAACCCTCTTCTCACGACCCTTTTATTTCCCTTCGGCGGTGCTTGGGAAAGACTTTCGACAAGGTTTTATTTCAGCACAGTGCCGAAGGCGCTGGAGCATCCTGCCACTCACGGAGGTGCCGGGAGGGTACACCCGGGTTTTTCTGTCGCCTTTTGATCCGCGACCCGGTCTTTGGGGTTGACCTGGTATTTCGGTTTTGCGCCGTCGGTAAATAGCCCGACGTTTTTTGGTTTGCATGTTTCCGGTCTCACACAAACATGGCTTGCATCACAAGCGGGTGCAGGTCAGCCAAGTAGCGAAAAGCAGAAAAGCAGCGCAGCTGCGAGGGCCGCGTCCGCCGCTGCGATGGAGTAGCAGTCGGCCGTGATGCTCAGCGTGTCGTCGCCGTTGGCCAGCGCAGCAGAGAGAGGAGGCTGCAGATGCAGGTTGCAAACGACGTTGCTTCCGCGAACGAGCTCCCAAGTCGTGAAGCCCGCCCAGGCCGGCGCGTTAACAACTCCGCCTCCGGGAAGCTGCAAGGCGGCGAGCTCCGCGAGGATTGCGTCGAGGGCGCTCTGGAGCGTGGTCTCGCTGGCGGAGAGCGCGGCGTTCGTGGCGTACGAGGCCAGCAGCGTCGCGTCGGCCTTGCGCCCTGGAGCGCCAAGATGCTGGCGTCCCGACTAGCAAGCTGCGACGAAGGCCTCGGTGGCGAGACCCAGCAGGGCATTTGCTAGAGCAGGGCGGCCAGCGCGCTGGCGTCCGCCTTGCCGAGGAGGGCGGCGTCCAGGGCTGCCGTGGTGACTGCGCCCAGGAGGGCGGCCGCTATCTTAGAGTCCACCTCCGAGGAAGTGTCGACGGCCGACTGCAGGGCGTATGCGGTCAGGGCGCTGGCGTCCGCCTTGGAGGCCTGCAGCCCCGAGACGGAGGCGTCTCGGCTGGCGAGCTCGGAGGCCAGCGCTGCGGCGGACACGACGCCCGGGAGACCGTTGGCCACCTTGGTGTCGACCTCCAGCGGCGTGATCCTTGCTGCGATGTCGAGGGAGTGCTGGTCCACCACCGTCTTGAGACCGTAGTTGGCTGCCACCGTGGCCAGCGTGGCGTTGTTGGCCGAGGTGATGGAGCCGTTCATGGCTGCCGTGGTCGACAGCTTCAGGTCCACGCCGTCGAGGGTGCTCTTCGTGGCCACCACGCCCTCCAGCGCGTCGAAGGCCGACTGGGCAGCCTTGTTCGAGAGTTCAGCGAACTCTGCAGCGCTGCGATGCTGCTTCCGTGCGCAGCCACCTGCCTCTGTGGTGGCCAGGGCTGCTGCCGTGGCAGGGGCGCGATTGCCGGCGCCAGTGCGCTGCTGTCCAGCTTCGACGCCAGCTCTGCGGTGACCCGGTCGTCCAGGGACTGGATGGCGGCTGCGTTGTTGCCGGAGGCTGCCGTGTTCACCGCCAGGTCTGTTACTTGCGCGTAGGGCGTCAGAGCGAGGGCCAGCTGCCCTGCGGTGGCGTGCGTACCGTCAGTTACCTCTCCGTTGTCCAGGACCTCCGGGATGTTGCCG
The DNA here is from genome assembly GCA_963377175.1 of Effrenium voratum. Classification (NCBI taxonomy): domain Eukaryota; class Dinophyceae; order Suessiales; family Symbiodiniaceae; genus Effrenium; species Effrenium voratum. Next base: position 42,458 of record CAUJNA010000868.1, read on the forward strand.
GTGACAGGTCCTTCAAACATGTTTACATATGTTTTCGCCGACGCCTTAGTCCAGTGGCTAAGGCGTCGGCCAAGGAACTGAGCGCTTCTTACTCCGCGCGGCTCAATTCCTGCCCGGACGGCGAGTTGGGTACGGGGCTCAACACGTCAACCACTGCGCCGCTCAAGAAGACTGGAGGGATCCCTAAACCCTAAACCCTAAACCCTAAACCCTAAACAGGCGAGCATGCCTCTGGCCATATACATGGGCATGCGAGCCTTCGGGCTCGAGGTCAAGCCGAGACGCCAGTGCGAACCTGAGGGCCTGCTAGGGTCAAGCCTAGCAGGACAACCGCTGTGCGGCTCTGCAAGTGGCACGACGACCCACACCCTTTGGCGCAGCCAATATAGGATTACCCTAAAGCCTGCACCATTTGGCTACGGAGGTCGCTTTGTGCACTGCTGATAACTTTTGCATACGGGTAATAGCGGGGCCTGCCCCGGATGGGGGGGGGTACACGGCGGGCCGCTTTTTGCGCCGCTGATAACTTTTGCATACGGGTAATATGGGGACCTGCCCCGGCTGGGGGGGGTGTACGCCAAGCACAAGGAGCCTTGTGGATCCCTTCTCGCGCTGTTGATAACTTTTGCATACGGGTAACACGGGGGGCTTGCCCCAGCTGGCGGGAGCGCACGCCGAGCACAAGGACCTTTGTCGATCTTGCTTCTCGCGCTGTTGATTTCCTTGTTTCAGACGAAGCGGCGAAGCGTGCGCGCAGGTCACCCCCGCGCAAGCGCAGCGCCTGACACGCTCAGTTCTGCGGCTTGCTTGCGCGCTCGGCGCCTTGGCAACTCCACGCTTTGCGGCGTGATTCTGTAGACGCCGTCTACATGGCGCTTGCCGGCGCGGCCCACGCCCAGGCAAACGCAGCAGGATCAGGTAGACGGCGTCTACGCGGCGCCCTTGTGGACGCTGAGGATTATGTAGACGCCGTCTACATGGTACTTGCAGCCGCAGCCCGCACCCAGGCCAGCGCATCGCGCAACGCGCTCGCGTGGAACCTGCGGCCTACGCAAGCTGGGCAACTCTAGCGCTTCGCAGCGCGACCCATGCCTGCGCAGGCTAGAAGTTTAGCAATGGCAGCCAGGCAAACGCAGCAGGATCAGGTAGACGGCGTCTACGCGGCGCTTGGTCGTCCGCCCGCCGTGGACGCTGAGGATTATGTAGACGCCGTCTACATGGTACTTGCCGCCGCAGCCCGCACCCACCAGCGCAGCGCGCAACGCTACGCAAGCTGGGCAACTCGAAAAAGGACTAGGGCTTCGCAGCGCGACCCATGCCTGCGCAGGCTAGAAGTTTAGTGAGGCAAGCAGCTGGCAGCCCAGCTGCCTACGCAAGCTGGGCAACTCGAAAAGGACTAGCGCTTCGCAGCGCGACCCATGCCTGCGCAGGCTAGAAGTTTAGCTATGGCAGCCAGGCAAACGCAGCAGGATCAGGTAGACGGCGTCTACGCGGCGCTTGGTCGTCCGCCCGCCGTGGACGCTGAGGATTATGTAGACGCCGTCTACATGGTACTTGCCGCCGCAGCCCGCACCCACCAGCGCAGCGCGCAACGCTACGCAAGCTGGGCAACTCGAAAAAGGACTAGGGCTTCGCAGCGCGACCCATGCCTGCGCAGGCTAGAAGTTTAGCGAGGCAAGCAGCTGGCAGCCCAGCTGCTTCAGACAGCGCCGCGTTGGCTTGGAACCCGTTCAAGGGTTCCACCGCAAATGGAACCCTAAACCCTAAAAGTCTTTACCTTGGGTGGCTGGGGCGGGCGAACTTGCTACGCGAAGCGAGCGGCTTGGGGGATTTTATCCCCGAGCGAGCAACCACATCTGCACACCCTAAACCCTAAACCCTAAACCCTAACCCAGGGAGCGCCTGCGCCCAAGAAAGCGCTTGGATATGAGCAGAAGGCTTTTCGAGCCACAAAGCTCCACGACAGAAACGCACTTACAAGGCCAGAAACAGCGCTCACGCTCCGTGTTCACCCCCAGGTCCTGCTCGATGTACTTCTTGACGGGGATCCAGCCATCATCGATGTTGACGCTTGGGCTGAAAACGTAGATCCGCTCAAACACGCCCTTGTACTGCTCCAGGATGAGACTGATGAGCGCCACAGTTTTGCCCGACTTGCTGGGCCCAAGGAAGATGCCCGTGCATGGCACCAGGGGCACCACGGGGTCCGAGGCTTGCTTGCTGGTGTACTCAGGCGTGGGGAAAAGCTTGATCTTCCCCATTCGTCCTTTTGCGTTACGCAAGTTCCGGAAGCCGGCAGCTGAAGTATACGCGCTGGCCTATCTGCGGCTGCCCTAACCCAGCAATGCAATGCAATCCTGTTGCCGGAGGATTGACGGAGACGCAACCAAGGCTCACATGCAGCAAATGAGGCCAAGAGAATTCCACCCTTCTGCTCTGAGTTACCGTTGCGCTTAGAAAGCACTTATCATGCTTTTCGAGCCACAAAGCTCCGCAACAGAATCGCACTTACAAGGCCAGAAACAGCGCTTTAAGCCCGGGCAACTTAAAATTCCAAGACGCACAGAATGCGACTAGGACCCGTTTTGCCTGCATATTGAAGCAGGCGGAAAACCCTTGCAGAAGTGCAAGCAGAAGGGCTGTGGCTGCACCGCGCAAAACCACCAAATTTTTGCAGAATCCACATTTGCTGAATGATAACCTCTGAGGATGCGCTATGAGCGGTTTTAGATTTCACAAATAACAGAGAGAGTGCAGCGTGTGCGCCAGCCAGCCGCTGGCCGGTACTTTCTGCCTGCACTCCGGCAGCTCTCGGATTCTTGTGCTCCGTGGACTGCTGATGCCACTTGGGCTTTCGGCAAAAGCTGGCAGGTCGCGCCAGAACAGCACTCCGCGCGTCGAAGGCGGAATCGCCCCGGTAGAGCACGCGTGCCGCTCCAGCATCACACGGCCTTGTCCGAGCTCATCGCGCGCATCGGGTTGCGCCACACGCAGAACTCTCGCACCTTGGCGGAGATGCCGACGCGCCGGCGCGCACAGCTGCAGCAGCTGCTGGAAGCTTACGCTTCTTAGCAGGAGTCTCCACCTCGGTCCTCAAGTGCCTCTACCAGCGCCCGTCCGGGTCGAGGAAGTAGGTCTCGTCCAAGAGTCGCCAAGGCCTCGACTTGTTGTCTGACCCGCTGCGCCCCTCCGCGCTCGTAGCCCGTCCCGGCGTTCCGCCCGCTGCGCCTCCTTGCCCAGCTTGGTCAGCCGGCGCTTGCCGCCTGCATGCTCCGCACGAGCTTCTTCCGTCCTTGCGCAGCAGGATGTAGTCGTTCGGGCCCTTGCCTCCCGTCCGCGCGCAAGAGCACGGCTCGCGCCGCAAGTTCAGCGCGACGCCGCCTCCGTGATCTGTTGTCGTTGTCTAACTTGCCATTCTTTTTTTACGGGGCCATTTTTTTGGTTGGCCGCGCCGTCCGGGGCATCTGTGCGGCCTGGAGGGTTTTGCTTGGCGACTCACATTCTCCCAGGCCATCTGTGCAGATACGGCCTGGGAGAATAGCTCGTTTTGCACGATTTTGCGCTACAATGCTATTACTCTACAATGCTATTGCGCTACAATGTTTTTTTGGCATGGCATGATTTTGCATGGTTTTTGCGTGACATTTGCTCGGTGTGCGTGGTTTTGCATGATTTTGGCATGGATTTTTTTATTGCACCCTGACCCCTGTCTTGAGGAAGTGACGCCGACGAGCTGACGGGGACGTTGTCGTGTCGTGTGTTGGGGGGTACAAGTGGTTGAGCGTGATTCGTATGTTCCTTATGTTCCGTATGACTCGGGCTGAGGCTTCAATGCCAGGCTTGCCGAGTCCTACGAATCGTACGGATCATACGGTCATACGGTCATACAATGTTCGGCTGGATGGGCCGGCGCCGGCGTCGAAAAAATGTGAAGATGTTGCCAGTTTTTTGGCGCTGCCATCCAACGCCGAAACTGGCTAAGAGTGGCAGCGGGCCGCCCTTTGTTGAGTTTTTTGACACCCAACGGGTTCGGCTTGATGCTGGTCCACCCAACCCGCTGGGGCTCGATACTGGTCCGCCCAACCTGCGCTCGATACTGGCTCGCGTCGAGAAGAGGACGCGTGGAGGGAACTGCCCCGCCAAGGACAGCGACAGCGTCAAGGACAACAACAACAACAACAACAACAGCAACAACAGCGATAACAACCCAACAGCAACGACAGCAACAAGAACAGCAGCAGCGGCAACAACAACAACAACCACAAACTTCGCTGGCGCGCCAGGACTCGCCGACGGCGCGGGGCCAACTTGGCAGAGCCGCGCGCTGGCTTCAACGAGATGTTCGCGAGTCAGGCGGGATGTGGGGGTCGGCCGCCGCTCAAGGTCGGAGCTTGGGCAAAACTTCGGGCACTGCTGGTTCAAAGGCCGCTCCAAGTTTGCTTTTCTTGGGAGTTGCTTGGCTCAGATCTTTGTCTGCAAGCCGTGCAAAACGCACGTCCGCTTAAACTTGGCCGTCGGCCTTGATAGAATGGCGTTGTCAAAGCGCGCCGTGCTAAAACGGGCATTGTCTGGCTTTGGCAAACACCAGGGCCGCGGCTCCAGCCCCTTGACACAATGGCGTTTCCTTGACAACACGGCCATTGGGGGGGGGGCCGGTCACGATCCGAGGGGGGGCCGCTCGCGATATATTTTGACCGGCCTCCCCTTCCGGGGGGTCGGTCGCGATGTACGAAAAGGGGGCCGGTCGCGATCCGTATCACGACCGACCCCCCCCACGGGGGGGCCCGCTCAAAGTATATCGCGACCGGCCCCCCCGGATATCGCGCCAGTCTGACAATTTCATATAGAAACCAAGGTGCGGAGGCTCCGGGAAGCTCTCGGAGACAATCTAGAAACAGCCAATCGCGAGGGTTTCCAGAACCATTGAGTAGAGAACAATCTTACGAACTATGCTAGGCAGCAACGGTTTCTAGTTTTTACTTTTGGCTCTTCGGTCGGCCGGTCGCGCGCCGCTCGGTCGCTTGCCCGCCCCCTGACAGGACCCGCCGAGCGGCCGGAGAAGGTCTCCCGCGGCAACCAGCCGCAGCGGGCAGCCGAGGCCGTCAGCTCCCTCGGCGACTGCGCGGGGCGGCAGCCGGAGAGGAGTCGAGTGCTGGACTCGGACAAGATGCGGAAGCTTCTGGACTACAACAGCGTCGGATGCAAGCAGGCTCTGCGGATCTTCGATGAGCTTGCGGAGTTCGTGGAGCCGGACTTCCCGCAGCAATGCTTGGAGAAGCGCCTGGATGAGTGGATGGGTGGCTACGCCCCGGCCACTCCACCTGCGAAGCCTCAGTCTCCGCGCCAGCCCGTCCGCCTGAACTTGAAGAGGAAGGCCGACCAGCAAGCCCGAAAGGGGGCCGTCCTTGTTTGGTAGTCCACCAACAGCGCGTCTACTTGCGCCCAGGTGTAGTAGGCCAGCAGCGCAGCCGCGAGGGCCGCGTCCGCCGCCGCAATGGAGTAGCAGTCGGCCGTGATGCTCAGCGTGTCGGCGCCGATGGCCAGCGCAGCAGAGACAGGAGCTTCGAGACGCAGGTTGCGAACAACGTTGCTTCCGCGAACAAGCTCCCAAGTCGTGAAGCCCGCCCAGGCCGGCGCGTTATGCGTCGAGGGCGCGAGGCCAGCAGCGTCGCGTCGGCCTTGGCGCCCTGGAGCGCCGAGATGCTGGCGTCCCGGCTAGCAAGCTGCGCTGCGACGAAGGCCTCGGTGGCAAGACCCAGCAGGGCATTTGCTATCTTGGTGTCCACCTCCAGTGGAGTGTCCAACCCGTCCACCGTGGAGAGCAGGGCGGCCAGCGCGCTGGCGGCCGCCAGGGCGGCGTCGTGGTGACTGCGTCCAGGAGGGCGGCTGCGATCTTCGAGTCCACCTCCGAGGAAGTGTCCGACAGGAGGGCGTGCGCGGTCAGGGCGCTGGCGTCCGCCTTGGAGGCCTGCAGGCCCGAGATGGAGGCGTCTCGGCTTGCGAGCTTGGGAGGCCAGCGCTGCGGCGGACACGCGGCCAACAACGCCACGCTGGCCACGGTGGCAGCCAACTACGGCCTCAAGACGGTGGTGGACCAGCGCTCCCTCGACATCGCAGCAAGGATCACGCCGCTGCAGGTGGCCAACGCTCTCCGATGGAGCCGTTCATGGCAGCCGTGGTGCTGTAGGCCAGCTCTGCGGTGACTCGGTCGTCCAGGGACTGGATGGCGGCTGCGCTGCGTTGTTGCCGGAGGCTGCCGTGTTCACGGCCAGGTCTGTTACTTGCGCGTAGGGCGTCAGAGCGAGGGCCAGCTGCCCTGCGGTGACGTGCGTGCCGTCCGTTACCTCTCCGTTGTCCAGGACCTCCGGGATGTTGCCGGTGACAGGTCCTTCAAACATGTTTACATATGTTTTCGCCGACGCCTTAGTCCAGTGGCTAAGGCGTCGGCCAAGGAGCTAACCGCTTCTTATTCCGCACGGGGCTCGATTCCTGCCGCGAGCGCAGTTGAGTGCCATCCGGCCGTTCGGAGAAGTTTCCTTGTAATCCTCGCAATTCGGGGTTAGTGCGTCAAACGTATTAACCCCTCACAGGCGTCTTCTTCGTGGCATTCCGGCCGTTAGAAGTTTCCACAAGTACGTGTCACCCCGTGACACAGTCCGTGGACCTGAAAGCAAGGTACATATAGCACATATAGCGAAACTATGCATGGTGTGTATAGTTTCATATATCCGGGTCCTGGTCAGCAAGACACTCCCGTGGCCGACCTGCGCACGACGCTCGAAATTCGGGACAAATCACCGAAAATTTCGCTTCGACCTTGGTGGGAGAGCGAAGTCGGAATTCCGACCTCGGTGGGAGAGCAAAGTCGGAATTCCGACCTCGGTGGGAGAGCGAAGTCGAAATTCCGACCTCGGGTGGCGCGGGCTCGGCAGGCTGGAGGCTTCGATGCCAGGCAGAGGCTTCGATACCCGGCAGTGCCAAGCCGCCACTGTATGACCGTATAACCGTATGATCCGTATGATTCGTATGACTCGGCAGGCTGGCGTGGCCTTGATGCTGGGCAGGTGGCGCGGCAGGCACCTTGGTATCGAAGCCTCCACAGTCCCCCGGGTCCTTGCTACACGTCCTATATGTGCTAAATGGGTCTCACAGGCAATGCACAGAACCTCCACTCTCCCCCGGTCCTTGCTATATGTACTATATATGTGCTATATGGGTCTTGCAAGGCAACCCGCAGAACCTCCAGTCCTTGCTATATGTGCTATATGTACTATATGGCTCTTACAAGGCAACCCACAGAGCAGCGTCTCAACATGTACCACATATGCATTGTATAGCACATAGAGTGTATTTAACGCGCGTCTGGATAGCATATAGTACATATAGGACACGCCCAACGTCTCAGTTTTCGGACATGGGCGCGTCAACCCGCAGAAGCCTATATGTCCCATATGTGCTATATGGGTCTCACACACTAACCCACTGAACCTCCACACTTTGTGGGGTCCTTGCTATACGTCCTATATGTGCTATATGGGTACCCGCTGAACATCCACATTTTGTGGGGTCCTTGCTATACGTCCTATATGTACTATATGGGTCTCACAAGGCAACCCACAGCTGTCCGTATGTGTACGGTGGGGTGCGCGTACAGTGCGCGATGCGTGCGTACAGTTGGCGCGCGGCGCGCGTACGGTGCGCGTACGGTGCGCGTACGGTGCGCGTACGGTGCGCGTACGGTGCGCGTACGGTGCGCGCAGTGTGTGCGCGGTGCACGTGCGACGCGCGTGCGGTGTGCGCGCGGTGCGCACACGGCGCGCGCGATGCCGCATCCGGTGTGGCGGGCGCGCAGTGTGGTCCACTTCGGTCTAGCACACTCAGACTTCGCGGCGAAAGTGTGTGTGCCGAGATGTTTTGTTTTTTCCACACCTGATTTGTTTGTCCAAATATGATGTTTTTTTCGAAGTCGGTTGTGCGTTTTCACGCGCAGCTGCGCACGCAACCACTTGCGTATGAAGTAAAAAATCGCACGTGTTACATGAGTGTATGAACTATAATTTGATAAAATGATCGCGATTGATTGACATATATCATGTGGCACATGTTTCTGCTCACATGCTGGTCAGCTGGCATCAGGCCCAGCAAAAACAAGCAGAGCTTGCGCGCCGCAGATCTCATCTCTTTTTCAGCCCAGCCGCAACTCAGACTCAACCTTGGCTTTTTCTGGAGTGGTCTGCCAAAAGACGTGCCAAAAGACAGCAGCCCGTCACAGGGCCGGCCGCGCATACTGTACTACTTACTACTTATTGATGAGAGTTTCTCAAGCGCCAAGCACGCAAACAGCCAGGAGATCATCTCGAGTGTCATGTTCCTGTAGCCTTGGCTGCTGTGGGAAAAATGTGCATAAACTCATAAAGCAAAACATGACAGAACAAATCACAACGCTAACAAAGATAACGAACGACCCTAGTACAGGATTGGGATCATCCAGTGCAAAAACAATAAAAGTCCGTTTCCTGAGGGACTATGACCCTTTGGACCAAGTTTTAAGCGACGAACGACGGAACCGTCAAAACAATGAACATGGACAAGCAACTCTTTCACCAAAGCGTCCAGATCTTGCGTAGGATGGTTCAATCACGCTAGCAATGAAGATGCTCAAGCGCGTGCTGGTCTCAAATCTCGCAGGGGAGACAAATTGAAGGCAAGGTTGCGTTTGACAGTTTTTTGGGAGCTGTTGCATGAAGGTGAGGTGACGCTGCAATTAATGAGCTAAGTAGGAATTGTAGCCAATGTGTCTCAAAGTTTTGAAGTCTGTGTAGATTCAACGTTAGCGGTTGTTGTGTAGTTACAGTATCCGCAGACCCCTCCTTCAAAAAGAAAGGGCGGTTGCGTCATTAATTCACTTCATTAACTGTCCAGCTCAGACTCAAAATTCAGCGTTATGTGTTTGCTGCCAGCGATGAGTCCGGGGTAGATGTAGGACCCGGGCTCGTATCGTCATTACTGTACTTCACTCTCCATCCAGAATAGTTTTTACCTGCGCCGCTGGCTCTTTTGGATCTTAATGGTAAGGGATTTCTTGATGGCTGAGCAGACCTTCCGAGCGCATTGCTTGGAAGCGGGCTTCTTTTTGTTTGGCCCCCAAGGCACGTAGGGCTAAACAAGCCGTCGAGAATGAAGTAGGTCAAATTTGGCAACGTTGGCAAGACACTGAACGGAAGCAGGCTATCGCCAAACAAGAAGTTTGGTGCTTGTTATAGCATGATGCCCAAGAAAAGGTCCTATGATCTTGAGTGCAAATTTCGCAACCTCACATCAGGTCTTCCCCAGCATCACTTGTGTTTTGGTCCAGGGAATGCTTGCGCTGGTGGTGTTGAGGATGGTGCTGCTGCGTTCCTGTTATGTCCACATACATACATATATGCATGTAGATCGGAATCATAAGTGACGCAGCGCAAACTGTCCTTTGGGCCTTTGGAATTGGATTCCTTCCAGGCCACCGTAGACTAGAGTAGGTCCCTCAGCATCACCAATGCTTTCGCAAAGGAAACGACTTGTTGTTTACTTACAGTGGTCATCACCCTGAGCATCACCAGTGTTTTTAGTCAAGAAAACGATTTCAACAATACTCACCTGGATTACTCGACAGACACAGCCGCCCGAACTTCGCTAGTCTCAATTTGTTTCTTTAGTTTTGTTTCTACAATTCAAATGTCATGTTTGGATTTGCTGGTGACGCTGGCGACGCAAAGGGGCAACATGTTGAGAGCGTTTTGTCCCAGACACTAATGGTGTCTGACATTCCCAGCGCCTGCCCGCTTCTTGAGAGTTGATGTTGCAGTGATCCGCAGACTAGAGTGCATCAACAGATCTTTAAGAAAGATACCGGTTTATTGTTTGCTTGAAGTCGTCATGACCACCAATATCACCGGCGCTTAGCTAAGAAACAACCCGATAAGCCCCTTGCAAGGGATTCAGCTTAGACGTTTCACAAGCTTCAGGCTTAAGTACCCATGCGTTTACACATACACATGCCTTTGGCGTGGGGTCGGCAGCCCTGAAAATCATCAATCCCATCCCAGTGTGAATCGGACCAGTATGAAGTTCGGGTCTCCAGATTCTAGAGTAGAGTGATTCGTTATAGGTTCTGCAATCTGAAAAGTCTACTGAAAAGAAAGATTCAAGCAACCATCGCCACGGTTGTCAAGTGTCAAAGCCTACATACTATATTTTGATGTCCGGGGACCAGTTTCCAGCCAGGTCCGTCATCTGATTTCTGAGAAGCGTCCAAAACCTTTTTTTGGAACCCCAACGCCTGCATCTGGAGCAGCTCTTGCCCTTAAGTGTATGCTTGTGGAAAACCGGCGCGTCCTCACATTGGAGTCAATGAGTGTGGGTATTTCTTGTTACTGAGAAAGCAAAGCAAACCCAATGACCTGAAGCTGGGTTCAAAAGCATCAGCAGCTGAACGCGCTGGCTGCGCAACGGACATGAGTCTCACGCGCGCCATACACGCGCGCTGCACGCTCCGCACACGTACACCGCGCGCGTGCGCTGTACACCGTACACGCGCGCGCGTGCGCGCCGCACGTACGTGCGCACCGCACGCGCGCGTGCCACACCGTACGGCCACGACCGTACGTGCGAAAAGAACACCGCAGATTTGATTAAAAGCGCAACAGGTTTTGAAAAAAACACATGCATCAGATGTTGAAAACAACACAGCGGAATTTGGCACACACTTTTTCCGTACAGTCCGCGAGTACGGTTCGCGCATACGGTACGTACAGCGCGCGCGCACGGTGCGCGCGCGTGCGGTTTTCGCGCGCGCGCGCGCGTCGCACATACGTACACGGCGCGCGCCCGCGCGCGCCGTGCCGTACGGGCACCGTACGCGCGGACCGTACGTACAAAAAAACACAGCAGATTTTGAAGAAAACGCAACAGATTTTGAAAAAACACAGCAGATTTTGAATAAAACACAGCAGATTTTAGCGCACACTTTTTGCGTACAGTCCGGGCGTACGGTTCGCGTACGGTACGTACAGTGCGCGCGCGCGCGGTGCGTACGTACAGCGCGCGCGCGCTCCGCGCGTACAGATCGCGCGCGCGCGCCCGCGTACACACCGTACGCGTGCGCGCGCGCGCCCCGTACCGTACGGCCACCACACGTGTGGACCGCACGTGTAAAAAATCATAGCAGATTTTGAAAAACCGCAACAGATTTTCAACAAAAGGCAGCAGATTTTGAAAAAAACACAGCAGATTTTGGCCCACACTTTTTGGGTACAGTCCGCGCGTACGGTTCGCGTACAGCGCGCGCGTACGGTGAGCAGGTACAGTGCGCACGTGCAGTGCGCGCGTACGGCGCGCGCGCGCGCCCGCGCGTATAGTTCGCACGCGCGCGCGCAATGCGCACACACCCGCACACACCCGCACGCTGCGCGCGCACGTGACACACTTGTTCGCTGAGGGGGGGGGGGGGGGTTTGCAGACGATGTGTGTCCATTGGCACGTATACATTTTGGTTTTGTACGGCGTTATGGCCAGACCAGCTGATGGCATTCCACTTTGCGTTTCTTTCTTCAACACACCGTGTCGCCAGAAATACAAGTGCTGCGTCGGCAGCCTCAAAGCGTGCGGTAGCTGTTGATGCGTGAGCGCCAGTCTGTCACCGACGCTGAGAACTAAACGCAACCTCCAGCACCACTTGGCGGGTGGTTTATTTGGCCCGAATACTTGCACTTGTACTACATTGTACCACCCGTCATGAATCAGGTACACGATTTTGCCAAATCAACATGCTGCTCACGCTTCACATATTGATTTGAGACTAGCTCACCCGAGGCAGCGCAATAGTCGCACGCATGTCGCCAATGTCTAGTCGTATCTGCGGAAGGATGGAAACAATATCAGAACCCATCGTGCGAATGCCAGTCAAGCATCAAATAAACCAATCAAACGGTATGGTTTACATGTTTGGGGCCAGTTTGTGCGTGGTGCGCCCCATCAATGTTTCATCATTTCAACTATTCATCATTGGTGGCGCAGGATTTCGCCCAAGCTACATATGAGAAATACTATTGACTTGGTGAAGAAACTGCTGGCCCCGCAAAAACAAGCAGCGTCTGATGTGGCAGGCAGACGCTGGGCCACGGAGCTTGAGTCACATGCAATGTTTCATCACATCCGCTGTCTACCTTGCGCTCGGCAATGCGCATTGCTTGGGTAATGCAACAATGTGGTGTCAACTGCCAACCAGGTTTCCGCCAGGCAAGCGTTTTGAAACAACAAACCACAGTGACACTTTGCATCTGCACAATGATTTGTTTGTCCGGAGGACTGAACACTGCACCCAGTGGTGGTTGGTTTAAGCCAAATATGTTGCCGTGATTTACTCATCTTAGGCCTTGGGATTTTTGCCTCAGCTATCTAGTGTCGCTGTCAGTTCAACTTCAGCTAGTGATGGCTGGCGTGTCATCTGATGACTCATACCTGCAGAATCATGTGATTTGAACGATGCTGCCGTGCTGTGCAAGGGCCAGTCAAAATTTCGCATCTCGCAAGCTACTACTTGTGTCGTCAATTGGCAGGTGGTTTCCACCCAATTATAGACAGCTGTTTGTTGCGCACCGGCTCACACGGGGCAACATCTAGCGCATGAGCTACTGCAAGCGGAAAGGCGGCAAGCTTCAAAAACCACGCACTCATGGCCCATCTCAGGATCGTCAAATTACCGGTGCACTAATTCACTGATTCGCAGATCCGATTCGCACGCAGTCGGGTAGTGTTCCTGGGTTGCCTGAGTCCGAATCCGCGTCCGCAATCTACAGCTAGGGGAAAACCTTCGCCGCGCCCTACAGCCCTATATTGTTAGTCATCGTGATTCGACTCATGATGTTGAGCACAATGGGACTGGCCGACCGGAACCATGCGGTGGCCCCTTCCAACGTAATGCTGGGCTACCTGCGACACCCAAAAGGAAACAAGATTGCTGGCGCACCAAACGCTCGAGTTTGTTTGATGCGAGGCATGAGTCACGAGTCATGTCACGAGTCATGTCACAAGTGACACTGACACTGGTCATGGATCAATCGGTGCGACGCAGGTCAAGTAGCTATACATTACATCATGACTTTGCTTGCGGCGATCTCGCAAAGTTAGTTTGTTTAAAGTTCACTCTGTCAACGGTCAAGAGTCAAAAGTGAAGTTTCCAGTTAAAGTTGAAATGAAGGTGGCACCAGTCAACTATTGCGTTCCCACATGTTCACAGGTGCTTCTCTCAGCCTCTCAGATCTCGCACGCGTACACCCGGTGCACCATAGGAGGCACCGCGGTGCTTATGGCAAGCCACCTAAGGAAAGGGCCCCCCGAACACCAGGGCTTGTTGCAGAAGGGCGGTAAAAGAGTGGCAGTGACTGACATTGAGACTCACATCATCCTCAGGAATCGGCGGGCTTGTGCCCTGAACAATCGTGGCCAACTTCATAGACACACGCTGCTTAAGCTGCTTAACTGACTGGGGCCTGAACGCACAGTGCGCAAGCTTCCTATTTGACCATATTTGGCCAGCGCAGAGACTTGCGGGCGCGTGTCAAACTCATATCAATCCGATCCTGATCTGATGTCCAAAGACAAACTGGGCCAAAACTGCTATTGGCGCTGAGGGTGAGTCAGGCTCATGATTGATCCATCACGCGACGATTCCTGATTCATGTCTTTTCTTCCTGACTTATGGCTGATATATAAATAACCTGCTACGGCCACAAATTGCTAAAAGGCAAATATACTCTGATGAGATGATGACACTCATGGGTGGAGCAGCCCCAACTTGTGACTTGCTTGAATCATTCGACTTGCGCTTGCAACTGGTAATGCTGGTTGGAACCTGCAACTTGAAACACATGTCACTCCATCTTTGGATGAGTTTTGCTAGGAGCAACCTTGAACTTGCAACACCTTAAGTGTGAATCCTGTGCTATTTTTCTTCGATCACCAGTGGTCGACTTCTTCTGTCTTTGAGCTCGAGCCATGCCCTCATCTTGCGTCGGTCTTGTTACTGTTTGCGTATAGCGCCGGCTCCGACCAACTCTTCAAAACCAAGCAAACGCCCTGAACCAGCTTGAGACTCTTGGATTCGCGCGCGCCGCCGCTCACTGCTCGCGCGTCGCTGGCTCGTTGCACGCTCGCCGCGCGCATGCCGCGCGTGCCGCCGCGCACCGCTCGCGCGCATGCCGCGCGTACACTGCGCATAGCGCGCGCGCGTGACCGCGCGCCCTCGCCGCTACTGTTTTTTAAGGCCTGTCATAGCATGACTCTCGGGTTTAGATAAATATTATACACATAGCATCTCAACATGTACAAAATATGCATTATGTAGCACATATAGTGTAATTAACGCGCGTCTCCCACATAGTACATATAGCACATATAGCAGTCACACGGGGGACTGTGGAGATTCTGCGGGTTGACGTATGAGAGCCATATAGCACATATAGCACATTTAGCAAGGAGCCGGGGAGAGTGGAGGTTCTGCGGGTTGTGTAATGAGACCCATATAGCACATATAGGACATATAGCAAGGACCCCGAGGAGTGTGGGATGAGAGCAACCCTGTTTGGGTCTGTGGGAGTTTTTTTAAGTACTGGTTCGCCCAACAACACTTGGCTTGCCCAACGTCTCAATTTTCGACGGGCTGCCTTGGAGTTCCCTCTCATGTTTTCGGGGGTCGAAAAAAGGTTACCGCCAAGGCGTGGGTCAAACAATGCTTGCTTGTGACTCGAGCGCCTGCTTGCCTTGGTGCGTTCAACAAGCCAGCATGTAGTTGATTTGCTCAATAAAAGAGACAGCCTTCACGAAACCTAGACCGCGAATGTCCCGCTCCGAGTGCGAACACGAGGCGCCAGCTTTCCACGACCTGTGAGGATGGGGAGCCCGGAGAGTGTGGGGGCGCAGTGGGTTGGCGTGTAAGAGCCATATAGCACATATAGCACATATAGCAAGGACTTCGGAGAGAGTGGGTTGGCGTGTAAGAGCCATATAGTACATATAGCACATATATAGCAAGGAGCTGGGGACTGTGGGGCTTCCACAGGTTGGCGTGTAAGAGCCATATAGCGCATATAGGAGTGTAAAGGCGCGGCTCGGCAGTTTGGCGTACACGCCTCAAGGCCGTTTTTAGATCAATTTTGAATCAATATTGCTGCAACGAGAGTCAACCATGGAGAATCAATATTGCGGCAACGAGAGTCAACCATGGATCAATATTGGAACCTCTCTTTTTAGAAGGGGTTTCCCAAATGGATTCTATTCCACCTGCCTCGTCCTGCGAAGGATTCGAAATCTAAAACGCTGCGTGCAGGCGTGTGGCTGCAACATAACAACCCTAGATATGCGCCGCAATTTGGCTCCAGGTTGCATTTCAAGCGATGTCAAGCTTTGCCAAAGGAAACCCTTTTCCATTTTTTCGGCACCCCTTTTTTGGGGACCCATTTTTTCTTTTTTTGTTTTTTCTTAGCCCTGCAAAGGTTGGCTCGCTTGAAATGCAACCTGGAGCCAAATTGCAAGCCTATCTAGCGTTTTAGATTTCGAATCCTTCGCAGGACGAGGTCGTTTCCTGGACGGACGAGTGTCAGGAGCCTACCAGGTGGAATAGAATCCATTTGGGAAAGAGAGAGACAGGTCCTTCAAACATGTTTTCTTAGGACTGACCGAAGGCTGACCGAAGTCAGGTCGTGGGGTGGTACGAGTCGTTCGCACGCAGTTGCCCCTCCTGGAACAGGCGACTCGGAAAACGTGCGGGCCGCCGCTAAGCAGTGTGGCGTTGGAGGACACTGCGGAAAACGTGCGGTTATTGAGGACTCGCTTCAGCGTGGGAGATTACGATAGTTTGTGTCACGGGGTGACACGGACCGTGGGCGACCTCTGTGAGTTTGCCGCAGTCGGGACGAGGAGCGAAGTCGGAATTCCGACTTGGTGGGAGAGCGAAGTCGGAATTTTGGGAGAGCGAAGTTGGAATTCCGAGCCCTCAGCGGGGAGGCCCGGCTGTGCCCCGGCAGTGGCCCGGCAGTGGCCCGGCAGTGGCCCGGCAGTGGCCTGGCAGTGGCCCGGCTATGCTGTGGGGAGGCCCGGCAGTGGCCTGGCAGTAGACTTGCGCTTCTGCTCAAAAGCAAGCCGTTTTTCCGGGGTGATGAAATTACCTAGGTGTGGACCAGAAGCCCCTTTAAAACACACTCTCGCAGCCTCTCGCGCTTCTGCCCAAAAAGCCGTAGATCGGCCCCAAACCTAACCTCCCGAAGTTCATCGCTCCCTTTCCCGGATTTCATCGCCTCAAAACAAGGCTCCCGGCGAGAATTCTCGCCCCCAGCGATGAACTTCGAACGAAGAGGCGATGAAATCACCTATGTGTGGACCAGAAGCCCCATTCTCGCATCGGCAGAACCGCTTTAAGACACACTCTCGCAGCCTCTCGCCCTTCTGCCTAAAAAAGTGCCGTAAATCGCCCCAAAACCCGAAAATGTTTTATGCTACTATAAGCCCCCTTTACATACTACTGCAGTCCCGTTCGCACACAAGGGAAAACGCTCGGTGTCCCCAGCCCTATATACAGCTAATGCTTCCAAAAGCTTTTGAATGCAGAAGCAACATGTCGAGCGGAGCTGCCAAGTTTCGAAAATTCGGCACGCAAAAGCAACAGGTAGCACGTGGAACCCATTGTGACATTCCACGAAGGCGGCAGCGCAAAAAACAAGTTCTCAACGTGCGTGTTTGCTTGGCAAGGAGTGACTTTTGGGTGTTTTGTTGGTTTTGTGCTTTGGATTGTGTCGACGTGTTGGTTGGTCTGTGTTGCGTTTGCTTGCCTGGGAGTCATGACCTGCCATGTGTGGCCAACAAACAAAAGCCGGAATGGCGGACCCGTTTTTTTGGTATGTGGCGGCCAGCGTGTTTGAAGTCGGAGCATCAGGTTGTGTGGCGCACTTGTCATGCAGGAGTTGCTCGGCGGAAAATGCAGGACATCGGCTTTAGGTTGAGATGGTTTGGATCAAAAAGGACAAAAAAACATGTGCATTTCCCAACGAGGCACATGGTTTTGACACGTCTCGGGGTGCTGACCCTCTGTTTTTCAGGGGAGCTATTTGTTTGCGTTTTGAGGAAATATTGCTGAAGCTACCAGTTCCAGTACCGGCATGTAAGAGTCGCCATGCGCTTGAACCCGTGGGAAACGGTTCGGTCTGCAATGCCGAGCTTCACCATGCGGCAGCTCCGACGAGGCTTCAGCCGGGATCTTGGAGGTCTGAGTTTCCTACCTCCGACAGAGCTGCAGTGGTTTTGCGCGTTACGTTGCAAAACTATGTGACGGCTGATTTGCGCAGGGTTTGTCCCAAACTAGTATCAAACTCCACAAACTGTCGTGGCCGCCAGTGGGGTGCTTTCTAGGAACCTGAGGTTCGGGTGTCCCTTTAAAAACAGAGTTGGTTTCTAGGACCGCGGAACGTCAGGTTCTGGCTGTTAATGGGAGGGTGCCCCCTCTTTGGAGTGGACCCAAGGGAAACCAGGAAACTCTCGCCATCTTGGGGGTTCTTCAGCTTAAGACACAGCCCCAACCCCCATGCGCTCGACCAATCCGAGGTGTGTTGATCCTAGCGACGCCAAAGCCTCGGAGAGCGATCCCATTTTCTGGTCTGTGAGGAGAAGTTGCGGGGCTTCCAGGTGAAAGCTGCTTCAAGCTTTGGGTGGCTCGTCCTTTAAATACCCGGCAGCGATTTTACTCTTGGTTTCTCCTTTAACATCCAACAGAAAAAAGTACCCTGTGGTGAATGTTACCTTGTATATACTGCTTCCATGTCCCTTGCATTTCTTTCGGATTTATTCATCCGTGGTCTGTCCATTGGGGCCATGGGAAGTGGACGAGCTCGAAATTTTCCACCACCAAGGGTTGACGGTGGCTTCATGCGCCAGACCAGACACCGCATTGGGAACCAAGGGTGCGTTCTAAAAACAAAAACAACAACAGGGAGCCTCAATCATGGTTGGCCAGGTTTTGAATGGGGGAATCCGTTAATGGGTAATTATGTTGTTTCTCGAGGTTTCCCTTTTTAAGATGTCGTCTTGGAAGGAAGAGGAAAGGAAAGCCATCCATATTAGAGGTTCCAAGACTAACCAACGGCTGGTAGACACATTTCAGAGATTGAGAACGACTCAGAACATCTGCTAGTATTTTTGCTCATGTTAGCTCAACGTCGCTGATGTGTTTGAACGAACGACTGTTCATGTTCATGGTCCCAGTGTTGGCATGGTCGCTGACCTCTCACTCCTGTGGCAACGTTGGACCGGGCGCCCTCCTCACGGAGAATTGCACGGAGCAAGGGCAGATTTTCGTACGCCAATTGGCTGTGACCTATGGGAGTTTTCACAAACATGGTTGAAGGACATGAAGATATCTCTTGAAATGCGCTTTGAGGGCTCAAGCTGCCCCCATCTCGCTGAGGCATTGCGGCCTTGGTTTGGCAGGTCGGACTTGGCATCCGGGGGGTGGGCCTTTGAGTGCCTGGAGTGTCGGGGTTTTGTTTCCAAGCTCTCATACAGCAATCGGTGGTGCATGCGCGCTTGGCGGTTGGTAGAGGGCGAGGCATGGGAAATAGGTCCCAAGGCTGTTCGGCTCAAGCTGGACCAATCCATCTCAAGCTCTATTGCCTTGCCGGCGCTCTTGGACCCCAAGATGGAAGTCGGGTAGGGGGGATTTCCACCCCCAGAGTTCTATTTATTGCTACGTTCGCGTGCCTTCACCCAGTCAGTGGGCCCCAGCTCCTGCGCCCTCCCCAATCTATCAATAGTATCAATAGATGGCCAGTAATGTGGTGTTCCAAACTTCAGGCCAGCTTGAGGTTCCCGAAAAGCCAAGTGGAGCTCCTCTCGGGTGAGCTCCTTGGTGGGGATGGATTGCGGGCAGAGGTGTCCTTTTTAGGCTAGCGTGGTCAAAAATAGAAGGGACTGGTTCAGATGGGTTTTATTCTTTTTTCCAGGGCCATCTTTTTTTTTTTTCCCCAAAAGGACACCCAAGGATTGCGGGCATCCGACGTCCCAAGTGGTGAAGAAGGCGTTCAGTGCCAATGCCCCGACTTTCGGGGTGGCCTTCCCCCTTGAAAGGGGGAGGGCCACCCCCCATCCCCAAAAAATAGGAAGGCTCACTCGAGGGCCTTGGATCCCTTTTTTTCCCTGATTCACGACCCCAAACCCCGATCCGTGCTTGGAGTTTCCTTTTGAGTCCGTTTGGATGAAACTTTGGTCGCCCTTCGCAGGCGACCATGGCGGTTTCGCGCCCCTGCCAGCGCCGGCGAGTTTGTGGGGGAGAGGAATCGGGCTTTTGACAAAGACCTCGAAGATTACACCAAACCCGCCCAGGAAAGCGAAGCTGCCCGCAGACAGGGCTTTTTATGGCGAGATAGATGACAGAAACTACGCCAAGGAACAACATATGCGGATTTTCAATATAGCATGATTGGGAGGTTTGAATTGAAGATTTGCACATGTACGTAGAGTTGGAATGTCGCATTGAAATGGGTGTTGCGCGCAAGAACAGGGCAATCGATGAATCAAGTCGTATCAATTGCGGACACCTCTTGTTTTTTGGGGCCGGCGGACACGAGGAACACATTTCACCCTTGGGTGGGGAGGAGTTGGGTGTTGGGAAAAGTCAAGCCATCTAAGGGCCCGGGCCTGCTCCTTGCCCCCCGAACATTTATAGCCAGGAAGAATTGACTGCGGAGGTTTTCCTTGAAGCGCAATGGGTCAGCTTGGGCACGCAAGGCGGCCTCCTTTTTTTGGCGGGCGGGCCACCCGAAGCCTTTTAGGAGGTAGTATCTTCTTATGCCTTTCGGACAGTCGGTGTTATACTGACTGTTTTTTGTACAGCTTCACCGCATTGCAATGCTTGCCATGGCCTTCCTCTGCCATGATGCATCGTGGAATCTTCCAAACCACTGTGCAGATGTCTCCCTTGATATTGTACTGCCGTTGTAACACAGGACGTTTCACCTGAGACAGCTGAGAAGATCGCCAACCACTTTGGCTGACTTTGACAATTTGTGTTTGCCCAGAGTCAAAGTTGCAAGGCCCAACGTTTTGTATTGTCCTGTTTTGGGTGGCGCAAACGCAGCAGCTTGGTGTTCACCATGCTTGGTGGCAACTGTCTGTAAGGAGCCGACTTTGTTCCAATCCCAGCTTTGGCGGCGCTTTTGTGTGTTGCCTTTGGGCGGTAAAGCGGCTGTGGGTGTCAAAAAAAATAAATGAAGTTCTGGGATCCCATTTTGGGCTAGGTGCACCACCCATTTCTTCGATTTTAGTCCGGATTGGGATGTTCACTGGGGGTACGATTTGGGTCTTGACCCATGGCCCAAGCGTGCGGAGCCAGGAAGACCTCGACCTTCGATGACTTCTTGCAGACGCAGGTGCGCGGCGTGAGCAGCCCGACGTTTTGGGATGTGGGTCTTTAAGGGAAACCAAAGGTGAAGCCACCTGAGCCACGTCCTCAAAACCCGGGTAAATGAAGGTTAGTAAGGGACAATCGCAACCATAAATAGCTGCGGCAGCCTTCCTTCTTTACCTGGTTCTGGGATTACGACCATTTTATTACCGGGTTCTGAGTATCACTGACTTGGGTCCGGATTCTGACCCAGCCAGCTGAAAACTTCATTTGGGGTCTCGGAGGGTTCCTGGGCAGGTTCCGGAGCTCTTGGTTGGATACTCTGATCTGCAAATGGGTGGGTGAAAATAGGAATTTAAAATGGAAGGGTGAATGGAAACAAGGACTAAAACCTCGGGTTGCTGGTGGTGTAACTTTGACCCATACCCAACTGCCGGAATCCCATGCGTTTTCCCTTTGTTCGTTTTGCTTGGGTTTGTCTCCAAGACATGTTTTTCCTCCCAACGCGGGTGGAATTGGTCCCTTGGGTTTCCGTTGGGGGAGGGGGGAGGGAGCCCAAAAAAGCCCCAAATACGGCCTTCATAGGGCTTACTTGGGCTCCCTCCCCCCTCCCCTCCCTCCCCCCCAGCCCCATGAAAATGGTTTGGAGGCCGAGCTTCCAACAGACTCAAAGCAAACCGGCCATTCCACAAGCTTGGCTTTGACGAAGAGTCGACAGCTGGTCCGAAGTTCCCCGATACCAGGGGGCATCGTGCGACCCCGGAAACCTTTGCAGTTTGCTACCCGGTCACCAGCCCACCCAAAGGACTGGTACGTCCCGTCCAAACCCTTTGGCTCAGACACGGTTAGGGCACCGGAAGGATGAGCTCCTTTCGTGGTTGAAGGAGGCTTTCCAGAAGAAGATCGTGGGGGCTGGGGGGGAGGGAGGGAGCCCAAATAAGCCCTTATGAAGCCCTTAATAGGGCCTTATTTAGGGCTTGTTTGGGCTCCTCCCCCCCCCTTCCTCCCCCCCAGCCCCCAGCAGAAGATCGCTCGCTGTCCTTTGACCACTTGCTGGAGCAGTTCTGGACTCACGCATGGCGCTCACGCGCGTCTTTCGCCGATTCGCTTTGTGAAGAGATGAAACCGGTTTGGGAAACCCGAAATGGATCTCGGGTGTTTTTGTTTGGCAGACGCGGGTTGCTTGCTTTCTCCCTGACCCGGGATTTCCACTCTTGAATGTGTCTCTGAGGAGCAAAAGCGGCCTTGCGACCCGGGACAAATCCGGAAATCAGGGCAACGGCTCATTTCAGGCCGCAAAGCCAGCCAGGTTTCACAAGACCCATCCACTCCTTTCGAATCCGCTTCGAATCGCCAGCACGGCGCGGGGCGCGCGGCCCTCGTCATGTTCCACGTCTCTTGGTGCAAGGCTTCGATGGGGGGATGGGATGGAGATGGCGGGGGGGGATGGGGGGGTGGCAGAAAGAACATCTCGCAGCACTTGAAAAGCAAATATGTTTGGTTGGAAGTTATACCCTCTCTCCAACAAACATAGCACCTGTGGAAGGGAACCTGGAAGATGGTTCTCCTCTTGGGGGCACCTTGTTTCAGTTGCCCTGTTAGTGGGAGGGAGGGCAACTATGGTTACAACATGGGAGTTGGTGGACAGCCGTGGCTACAATCTACTTTAGTCCAGGGCTGGCCAAATGGTTCATGCAATCAGAGGCTCAGACAGCCTCCCAAAGGCACGATGGGTGCAAAGAATGGGGCGCACCGTTTGCATGATGCATGAATGACCAATGAGCGCAAGACACCAAAATCTGAAGGCTCCTGGTTTCTACAACATGTCACATCCCCAAAATGGCTATTGCTCAAGCTTGGATGACCCTGGCTTGTTCATTCTAGGTTTTCAAAAAGCAGAGCATTCAGGATGGACAGTTGGGGATGCCGTGCTGGTGCCCCGTTTCAGGGCCCTTTCGAATGCTCTCCCCTGTTGGGTGTTGGGTGTTTTTGAAACAAAGGTTCTCTCTGGAATGTTTTGCTTGCCGACGTTTCGGCAACCCTGAGCGCCCTTGACCTTTGCTCCCCAATTCATCGCACTGAGTGTGGAACAAGCATGTGTCAGTTGTCGAAACCGAA
>CAUJNA010000868.1:72500-182945 GCA_963377175.1 Effrenium voratum
ATATACATACCTCTTTTTATCCTGACCTTTTGGGCTGATTGGCTTGAGACTTTGCCCCTTTTTGTCATCCCCTGTGGTGATCTTGGGCGATTTCCGCTGGGCGAGCCGTTTACAGGTTTTTTCCGTCACTTCTGTCGGGGGATGGACTCAATGGCAGGCCTGCCAGCGCACCTTTCCCTTCTTTTCGGCGGCCGCGGATGCTGCCCGGAAGCTCAAGGTGAACATCTGGTGCCGGAAGGTGATGTTGACCCAGGATTAATAAACCCGTCCCATTACTAGGTAGGGGGGTGTTCCCTCCAAAAGTGGTCTGAATCCCCACTCAAAAGGGCACCCCCCCAAACAATATACCAGGGGTTTATTAATCTGGGGTTAACATTACCCATTCTTTGGTGTGGGTTTGGAGGGGATCTAAGGGTGAAGCAGCCTTTGGGCTTTCCCCTCCACCGGCTTGATCACACGCAACGGATTCGGACCAAAGACTTGACGGTTTCTTCTGTCTTCTCCTTGGGTTCAAGGTGAAAACGGTCGAACAAAGCAACTCACGGTTGGCTCGGGGCACGTGCCCAGGTTGGACTGCCTCTTTGAAAGAACTTTGAATGCTGCAAAGGACGAAGTAGGAAGGACAAAGGCTACGCGAGCAAGGTGTACAGCTTGTTCCAGGCTAAACCTGGGCTTTTTTTGTTGAGAAGTCCATCCACAAATCCAAAAGGGGCTTCCTATTTCTGTGCCTGGCCAGGTTTCCCAAGCCATCCACAAACGGGCTTCCAGGTTTTGTTTTTGCACGCAAGCAGGTTGTTTACCTCGTCGCCCCATCCAACAACCTGCAATCCCCGTGCCCCGAGAAAAAACCTGAGCGCAGCAAACCTCTCGCGAAGCCGAGGTCGCGGGCACGGATGCCGGGGAGCTTGGTGGCGCGTCGCGCGTGTTTTTGGAGGGCGAAGCGCGAATGTCTTTTTTGTCGCGGGGAGCTTGGCCATGTTGGTTTTCGGAAGTGGCCGTGGCTCCAAAAAATACGGAAAGCATGCGTAAAAGGCTTTGGTTTTTTTGGAGAGACCAAAATGGCACCCTTGGGAAATGGAGCCAAAGACCAACAGCTGCGTAGCCCTGGATCTTCAAATCTTGAGCCATACCCAATGAGTTCCTTCAATCGTGCTGGTGAAGCCGGGCGTGTTGGTAAGACTGGGTTCGCCTGAGCCACAATCGAAACCCGGGGTGGGTGAAGGTTTCTACTGGGCTAAGCCCAGTCAGGTTTTCGTGGGGTTTTGGGTAGACCATTTCAATATCGATCGGTTGTGATGCCGCAGGTTTTCGTCCTTGGTTCCATTTACCAGCACAAGCCATGTTGGGGATTCCTAGTTTTGAGCCACCGCCATGCGTCAGCCAGGGCGTCATGCTTGACAAGCTCGGGGTTTTCCAAGGTGCCGGTCTCCTTTGCGCACGTGGAGTGCACTGATGACAAGGTCATCTCCTCCTGCCTCCGCCTGCGGAAGACTTGGTTCGTTTGTTTTCTTTTTGGGTCGAGTGGCTATGAATTTGAAGAGGGGACCACCTCAAAGGTATTTGGTGGACATGAATCCCCACACCAAGGTTTGATGTCCACCAAGGGGTGAGCATGAAGATTCACATCCAAGTGAGACACGGAATCGGGATTGAACAACCGGAGAACGGTCAATTAGAGGATCCCATCGCAGGCCCAACTGTCGATGAATTCCACAAATTGTTGTGGCAAGATGGCGCCCCAGAAATCGTCCTTTTCTAAAACCATAGGTTTCTCGTTCAAGCAACACTAAGAAGGGGTGCCGGCGGCCGGGTTTCCACATGAGAGCATTTCTTATGACATTCGTGGGGGTTGGTACAGACTCGGTTCTGGAAGGTTGCTTGCCGGGAATCTGCGCGAGATGTCCTTCGCTGCTCAAAACCGAGGCTCCAAGGTTTGCCTTCAAAGTCAGTTTCCTTTTGGGGACTTCTGGATTTGATTTACTGGGAGGGGGCAAACCTCAAGCCACTGGCTGGCACCCAAGCTCTTTTTGTGGCATCTCAAATTTTTACCAGCAGTTTCTTTCCTTCCTTTTTCAAGTTGGAGAAGTGGGATGGGGAATGCATCAGGCTATGGCCAACACCCCCCATAGCCAAAGCTTCAGCCACTTCGGTCCATAGCTCACGCCGATCCTTCGGCTCCGGGGCGAAGCCCTGTTCCAGGCCTGGATAGGGATGGGTGTGGGATAGATGGGATGATTTTTTTTTTGTCTCCTCCAAAAGAAATGACGTAGAAACAGAACACACAAACACGACATTTGCTTTCAACCAACCCCCAATGCTCTTTAGTATTCAATGCAGGACATGGAACTGAACCGCTTACGAGAAGCCCCTTTTCCACGGTGTGTTTCTCAAAAAAACCCTTCGGGTCGGTCGGTTTCCTTTGGGTTTCCGAAAAAAAGCAAGAAGGAGACCCCTATCTTGCCAGAGCTGCCGAATTTTGGTCCCCAACGCTCCTTTGATTAAGGGGGTTGAAGAGGGTAATTCGGGACCTTGGGCACCGAAGGAGAAAGGGTTCCGCCAATGAAAGGGACACAATCTCAAGGCCGTGCTTTAATCAGCTTCTGATCTTGGCCCGGCCCAGCGTTTCACCGGGGCTTGCCAGAGGCAACCAGAGGCAACCACCCCAAGGACTGCTGCAAGGCCCATGCTCCCGATTTCCACCTCCGAATTTGCGTGGTTTTGGTTTGGTTGGACAGATCTCTCTTGGCTTGAAAGAGAAGCCGTGAATGGAGTTGGTTCCTCTTTCCATCATGGAGTTGGCGCAGAAATTCTCTCTTTTGGCTCCTCGCTCGAGGATTGATCGTTTGCTCATGAAGTTGAAGAGCCGGCGGTGATTCGAAGCCCTCCGCTCGTCAGCTTTGATGGTCCACAGTGGGAGAGAGCGAGCAAGCGCTGTGACCCAAAACGGCCCACAACAAGCCCGCGGACACACACAAGGGGAGGGAACTGCTTGCACTGCTTAGTATGTGTTTCTCTTTTTTTTCTTCTTCTTTTTTCTTCTTCCTTTTTTTTTTTTTTTTTTTTTTTTTTTTTTTTTTTTTTTTTTTTTTTTTAAAAAAAAACAATAGTGCTGTGAATTTTCTGGTTGCCGGTTTTTGTTCTGTTCGTTTTAAGTGGGGGCGAGAGCAAAGTGTTTCCTGGTAGCAGGCCAGCCTTAGGATGTGGGAAGACGGAAGAGCCGCGCCTTTATGCCAAAGCTGGCGTCACCCCTTGACCCCTATCTAGGTCCCCCAGTAGTGCCCTTTTACTCTTTTTTTGGGGAGGGTTCCCCTACTAAAATAGACTACAGAAAAATCTCTGGACCTAGCTATTACCCCACCACTTCGAGCGGAGGGCCTGCCACCAAGCGGAAGAACGAGAACGACATGGTCCCAAAGGAAATCCGCGCCCACCCGAGCCCTACCCAGCTCTATAGACAGATGTCTCCTGGAAAAAACGATTTGGTTGGGTGCTTTGAAGCAACAAATCAAACCCCAGAAGCCGCCAAAAACATTGATCATGGGCAACTTTTCCCGAGGAACAAGTCATTTTTTGGTTTCCCCGAGTCACCCAAGCCTACGGGAGAATCGGAGCGAACCGGCGCGCCATGCGCGCGTTCGCAGCATGTCTCCTGAGGCGGATCGACGGCTCTTGGTTAGGGGGTCTGTGGAACTTTTCGGGGGGTGCCGTGTTCAGGGTGCCACCGGTTTGTTTGTTTGTTTGTTTGTTTGTTTGTTTGTTTTTTTGGAGATGCCGTTTTTCTTTTTGGCGATGCCTGCGTTTATTGGCGGTTTGTGGGGCGGGTCCTCGCCCTTTGATGTTGAACTAGATGAAACCAAAAGGAAACCTTTACCTGGAGGGGGCGAGTAATTCTGAGTACCAACACGTTTACGTCGATGCAGTGCAAAGCACCTCTGACCAAAAGACCAGCCAAATTTTTGCACACGGAGGTGCATCAAAGCTAGTCGGTCGATGTCATGTCGGTTGACCTTGCAAGATTGTACTTGTCGGTTGACCTTGACCTTGTCGGTTGACCAAGCCAGGGCCAGTTCGGATGATGCGTAAACCGTCCACAAGCCCTCAGGGATCCAAGTCATCCAAGTCGACGAGCCATATTTGATCTGCATCTCCTACTGACTTCAGGGGGATAGCACCCGCCACTGCCAGTGGACAGGGACGGTCTCGGATTCTGCTGGGCCACGGTATGTAAGAGAAGGAAGATTGAAACCCTTTGGTAAACCAAGCAAGTCCAGATATCTCTCACCAATGTATACACGTGTATATATATATATATATATATATATAAAAACCGAAGCCAAAACCACAACTGAGAACGCCCATATCGTCTGTGCATGTTCTGCTCATTTACCCTCCCCCCAGTGGCCATTTGAGCCATTTGGCAACAGCGAGCGAGACGAGCAAAGTGGGAAAGGCGCAGCTTGCATGTCTCTGTTCGTAGAAGGGTCCAAGCAAAAGCAAGGATAAAGCGGGCCCCACCAAAAAAAAGCCAGAGCTGCATATTTTGCCAGGGAATGTCAGGACTTGTTTTTTAAACTTTTTGCAACGAATGGGAATTTTTCCCCCATTTCGCCCCAGAAAAGTTCGTCACTTTGAGCAGGGCGAAGCACGGAAAATCGCCGAGAGAAGGTCCACCCAGGTCCCACGTCCCGGGGTCAGTTTTCAGGCTGGCGGTTGCCCAGGAGCTGAGCGAGGGGCGGGGCGGCCGAAGCAACGGTGGCGAGTGCCCAAGTGGTCTGAAGCCCTAAACGGGGACACTGGAAAATGGGAATCAGCCAGATTTGTTTTATGGATCTGGGGTTAGCAAGCTTCCAGCTAGGGATTGGCATTGGCTCCAGCACTCTATCTTCTCACCTTTTTTGCTGCTGGACCTGGGGACATTCCTGGGCTTTTCTCAAGATCTGGAAGGGTTCGGGTTCTTTTGTTTGGCGGCGAGACTTGAGTGGACCCATTTTTTTCTCAAGCCGCCCGGCCGCAGGATCCAACGGCGCCGCCGGGATTTCTGGGGCAGCTGCAAGGCCGGTTTTCTCTCATATTTTTTTCCAACACTCACAGAAAAGCGGCACCTGGCAGCGAATCATGGGCACAGTTCCCTCTTTGATGTTGTCAAGGATGGCCTGAGACGCTTAAGACGGTAAGATGGCTTGGGGTCAACCATAGGTACCCATTTGGGAATCCGGATAAATGAACACCTGGACCAGAACTTGCGGTCCAATTCCTGGTGCTTTAATTTTGACCCATAGATTCCAGATTCCATGCCATCGCGCCTGGTTTTTTGCGCCCAGGGCTATACCTCGTGGCGTGTCGTCGTAGGCCGGCCGGCGTCAAAGTCCGCTCCGATCGCCAGGCCACCAGGCGCCCATCTACGCGCTGGCCACGGGGCAAAACGACTTGGCGGCCTCAGGGTCTAAGGCGCGGATTACGAGCTGTGAGGGTCGTTGGTTCGAGCGAGCCGGCGAGGGCTCCGCGCGCGTTTTTGTTTTTTGTTTTTTTTCAATCTCAAGTTGACACATGTTGGGCGTGGTCAAAATAGTTGGTAACCCCAAAATGGGTTGCCCTAGTAAATGGTGTGGTGGTCAATCATCCGTCTCAGTTGTTGAAAGCCCACCTTGTAACCATTTGGTTCTTTGTGAAGGTTCCAAAAGGTTAACCTTGTGGTTCCAGGTCCTTTGCGCACCTGAGTAGTTGGTAACCCCAAAATGGGCTGCCCCCAAAAAAGGAGACAGGGACGATTGAACCTGTGGTCTAATTCCTGGTGGTTTTCATTTTTGACCCATACCCAGTTCTTCCCATGTTGACCCATACCCAGTTTCCCATCGTACTGTCAAAGAACAGTTTGTCGGGCGAACACGCAGTGACCTTCAACAACCGAGACCTTTCGAAGGAAGCCTAAAAGGAGGCTGTTTAAACTCTTGTCTTCTTCTTTCTTTGGTTCTGAAGGTGCCGTTTGGTTCTTTGGCCCTCATTTCAGTTCAGAAGCTGCAAAGATCATTCTGTTTGTTGATAGAGGTTAAAGGGAAGGGCGCGAGCAAAATCCCTCCCTTGTTTTTGGGTTGTTGGAAAACGGAAGCCGGGCAGGTTGGGTTCCATATCTGCATTGGAGGATCCGGTTGGCGTTTGTTTGTTGATTCAAATTGGCCATCCGATCTGGTGCTGCGATTGCGGGGGCATCAATTTTCTCGGCGTCGGTCTTGGGCTGCTAAACACATGGCCGTGGCTCAAAAAAGTGGAGCCCATGTTTTGGGCCTCTTGGATGGAAAGCCCATGAGAGTTTCGCCTGATTCTTCCACATTGGAGTTCTGCTGGACCGCCCATTGAGCCGCGCAACACCCATCAGGACGGCGCCATCTTGGTGTGGAACCTCTCGCTCCCCGAAGCCGAGCGGCGCGGCATGAGACCATTTTGGGGCTTGGACAGGGGGGGGGGGGGGGACCCAGGTAGATGGGTCTGGAACCAGCCAGGCAAAGTCTGGTTCCAGAATTTCGTTGTAGCTAAACACTGGCTTTGCGAGTTGAAACCTGGAACGAAGCAAGTGTGGCAGTGTACCTGGCTCAGTTTGTTTGTGAAGGGACCATTTCCCTGCCCGGTGTCGTGTTAGTGGGACGGAGGACAGGCGTCCTGCGGTGAGTTGCTTTGGCTTGCTTTCTTTTTCTGTTGCTTTGGTTCGGGGTCCCAAAAGGCTCTCTTGGTGGCTGGTGATGTTTAGAAGTAGCTCATTGTCCTCTCCGGTTTCTGGACAGAGTGTTTGGACTGGGGCGCTCGTTTGGTTCCAGTCATTCGCCAGTGGAATCCATCTATTTTCCACCAGGACGCCTGCGCTGCAGATCGATTTTAAGGGTCGCTTTGCCCGGCGAGTGGAACGACCAATCCCCACAGGCCAAGTGGCGAAGCACGTTCGCAAACCCGGCCTGGTTGAGGATCCTTGGGAGGGGATATGACCCTTCTGCGATGGGAGAATCGGAGCCTTCAGAACTGCATTGGTGGAAGAAGCAGCCTTTCCGCGCGAAGCGAGCCACCTGGGTTTACCGGAGATTGTGCGTGTCTACCTGTGCTTATGTTGTTTTGTCTTTCCAATTGGAAATCACTCAAAGAAGGAGGACCCTTCTGTCAAAGCTGTCCGAATCTCCCATACGTTGAACCCGAAAATGTAAACTTACCGATAGGCCAAAGGAGGTCCCAGAACGAGAGTTTTTCTCTCGCTCAACCTTCGCAGGGCTGGCAACCTGCCAATATACCAAAAATGAGCAGGTTACTCGATTCGACAGTTATTCCACCTCTGAGGTGTACTTGCGACTGGATGATCCTCAGTGTTGTTTGGAGCGGGACACCCTTTACGATTGTGGCGCGCAATCGTACCAGGTTACTCAAAACGTATTGCCATTATTTGCGACTATCTGCCAATAGGTGATCCTGGCATCCGCAACACATGGGTTGCATAAATCCAAGCATGGGGGGGGGGTTGGTCATTATTTTCCTGGCCATGGCGAAAACTTTTCCCCTCCAGCGGGCATAATCTTTTTAGCGGGTTCCCCCTCATGGTTATCGGCTTGATCCATCCCCTTCTCTGGACCTCACCCCCGGCGTCTTCTGGCGCCCGAGGCCGCAGAGGCGAAGCGGGGTCCGAGGACGAAGCGGGGCATCGGAGACCAAAGGCGAAAACGGAGACCAGGGAAGGCCACCGAACAAAGACGACCTGAGCCACGTCCTCAAAACCGATTCGGGTAGATGAAGGTTAGTAAGGGACAATCCCAACCATAAATAGCCGCGGATATCCGCCCTCCTTCTTCTTTACATGGTTCTGGGATTACGACCATTTTAATACCGGGTTTTGATGATGACTCAGGTGGCCAGCTGGTTTAGCAGATCTTTTCCACCTGAGGTTGTCTTTTCATGTATCCTTTAAGGAATTTAGGAGATGGCCTTCGTCAAGGGGGATGTTTTGAATGTATCCTTTACGGAACTCTGACTTAGTCATAGGTGAATGGGAGAGCGGTGGGAATCAGGGTTGCAACCTGACGCCTCTTGTAGGAACCATGTCCCGGGCCGCGAAAGGACGACCTTTTGACCCTTTAGGTGTTGCCATGACTTCCCCTTTAGGGATCTCCTGTCTGGATTTCTTTTGACACACAGAGCTGAGTGTCCAGTGTCGTGATCCCAGCAGTTCACATGTTGCCAGCTGACCGGCAGTCTTACGCGTCCAATGCGCCAGCTCCAAGCCCACCGAAGCTTCCCTTCCCCACTCCAGCCGCTTGGCTGGACATAGATTTTCACGTAGATGCTCGCCAAAGGGAGTGCCCCATTTCCCTTCCAATCCTTGAAGTGGACAGGGGGATCTACGTCCCAGCGTCAGCTTTTGGCAGGGGAAGCATGCCTCCTTGAGCCGCAACCTACACCCGAGGGCAAGGGACCCGGTCTTGGGGGAATTGAACCCGGCGTGATCTTTTTGACTTCCATTTACCTTGCCGGGTGAATTCCGCGCCACAACCCGGAAAAGTCGTGTTGCAACCTTCTTCCCTGCTCCTCGCGCCAGCCGTTTTGAACTTTCACCTCAGGCGTTGACATGGCGCCTCACTTCGGCGCAGGCTCTCGGGGCACCGCGGCGTCACGGCCCTGGCCTTCGCCGGGCGCAACTTGGTCTCCGGGTCCGCGGACAACGAGACGCGGCTCTGGGATCTGGCTGGAAGCTCAGGGGAAGGGGTGTGGGGTGTGGGGGCTGGCGGGTCTTCGTTGCAGGGCTGGACCTGTTCAACTGCATTTTTGTTCTTTCATGAAACCCGAACCCCAGGAGCAAGACACATTTTTTTGGGGGTCTGCGGCCCTTTTTTTAAGGGGGAATCAAAAACTGGTGGTTTTCGTTTGGCTTCCCGCGAACGCCACCCAAAAACCACGGGCTCTGACCTTGCCCGGCTGAGGCCACTGGCCAAGTGCTGCGCCGCTGGCGGCACCCCCGGACTGCCTGGGGCCCGGCTCCCGAAGAGTTGTTGGGTTTTTGTTGCGGGCAGATTCCCAGGAAGCGTTGCGAATGGTTCTGGTCTTTCAGCACGTCAAGCAGAAAGCCAATGCAGAAAACCACTCGGAGACTTGTGGCCAGATTCGGAGGGGGCCGATTGTCGACGCAATTGCTGTTGAATCGCGCGGCTGTTGGTTTAGATCCTGTTGTAAGTTGGCAAATGTGCCATGGTCAAAAGAACCAACTTCTTTGGGTACAAAGATTTTGTGATCAGGCCGCTGAGAGACAAGTGAGTGACCGGAGAAGATCGATTCTAGATGCTTTGTGGCCGCTTTGCACTCACGTGAACTCGCAGAGCCGTCAAAATTGGGACGCGGAACTTTGTGGTTTGGCTTTAGACGCCACTGTTTTTGAGGCCTTTTTTTTTTTATGTTTGCTTGTTTGCTTCCTTCCCTCCTTTCTCCCTCCCTTTCTCACTTTCTCCTTCCTTTCTGAGTTGATACCTTGCCTGGTTTCTCAGGGGAACCAACAGCGAGCTTGGCCAATGTTGGCCATGAATTTCTTTACACCGTTAATTTGCAGAAGAGACTTTGCAGGCTCGAACCCCAACAAAAGTTCATTAGCTGGCTCTTGCTGACATGATCCTCAGGTGTAAGTTAAGCAACCACAGATCCTTTGTTTTCCAATCCTTCCCCCTTTTTTGGAAGAATCACACATTACAAACTTATGTCGATCGCGCTATGTTTGGGCCATAGAGTGTGCCCGGTTGCAACTGAGCAACTGAACATGGTACAATCCCTTGGGATAAGCCTTCTGGAGATGCCCCCTCCATTTGAAGGGCTTTCGTCGTTTTGGAGGAACTTTGCAGAAGCTTAGCTTTGTTCTTGAGACGCTTCGCACCCCCCCCTCCCCCCCTCCTCTTCCCCCGAACCAACACACAACTCCCAACTCGATGGCAGGTCTTTGGGCTGTCAGTGTCAGGCTTGGGGCGGGAAACGGGGCTTGGGGAGTTTGCAGGCATTTGGGGGTTTGGGAATTCTGTTGTTTTTTGAAACACCGGTATCTGGGAACCTTTTTCTTCTCCTTTTTTGTGACGGGTTCGCAATATGTCCCCTTTCGGTGGTGTCAAACCTCAGCTTTTCCGGATTTCCTCCCTTTCCCTTTTTGGAAGCTTCAAAAGGGGGCAGTTTCAAGCAGCCAACTGATCAACCTTTGATTTAAAGATTCGAAAATCCGACGACCCCTCCTTTTGGTTTCCATTTGTGAAGGGATTGATGTTCAAACGGGAAATGGGGAGTTGGAGTCGGAGCCATGCTGCCCAGATTGATACAGCAATGGATCATCAGGGTGGTTGCAGCCCGAAAAGGAAAAGATGCCTTGCGAGCTGGGACATCCTTTAATTGGACAAGGGTTCTTTGATTTTTGGGACAGATTTTCCTTGCGGAGGTCAACATATCGCAGCGCCTGCCGCTTCTCACGAGGCATTTTGGCTCGGCGCGGGCCAAGTATTGCGACCTCCTTTCCGAGCTTTCCGAGGATCCGGAGAAGCGAGCCGCGGAAAACGAAGCCTTGGAGCGCTCGAAAAATCCGGCAAAAGCAGATCGCATCCAGACGCAGGGCTCGGTCTCCGGTTCTCCGTTGGCATCGCGGCGCCGCTGTTTCGCAGCGCCTCGGGACCGAACCGAGCGCCGAACGCATGGCCTTCGACCAGCCGCGCCGGGGCGCCGCCACGCGCGCCGCGCCCAAGGCGAAAGCGAAGGCGGATGATGGGGGATGGGTGGGTGGTGGTGGGGTGGTGGTGGGTGGTGATGGGTAGCAAAGAGCTTGGACCATGTTGGACCATGGTTATACATGGGACAGCATGGGGTTGGATAACCGTGGTGCTTGGTTTTTACTTCGTCACGGGCTATCGAACATGTTTTGGGTAGCAACGGCATTGGGCTGTGCAGTGGTCTCACAACGGGGATGATTCAAAGCTGGATTGGCCAATCCTCCATTTTGTAGCAGCCCAGTGTATGCGGTGAGCAAGCTTTGCTTGATTTCGCCTGGTATTTTGTCTCCAGTTTCAATCAACCTCCAGTTTCAATCAACCAAAATGACTTGTACGCAGATGGGAAGGCCGTTTGATGGTTACTTCGGTGTCTTAGCTAAACACACTGACTTGTCTTGTGTTTTCAAGTGAATGCAAGACCACCATGTAGTGTTGCAGAGTTGTCCAACCCACCTTCGGGCAAGTCGTTTCATCCCGATTTCAAGCATCCATTGATGTGGACTGTTCAAATCAGAGGGGTTCCGAAAGCCCCCGCTTTCCTTCCATTTGCTTAAGAATATTTTTTCTGCCTCTGTCAGCTTTAAAAGGGAATCTATGACTATTGGATAAGTTTTATTTTTTTCAGAAGGGCCCCTCATGGGGGGTGGGTTTTTTAAAAGCAGGGATTTAGTAGTTTTTTTGGTTTTTGACAAACAGGGATTTAGGAGTATTTTGGGTATGTTTCCTTGGCACTTTTCCCCCCAAAAAAAAGAACCTCGAGAAAGCCAAAAAACAAAAACACCAAAATGTCAGACCCTAACTCAGCCAGCATGGATACATAGGGTCTATTTTTTGGTTTTCTCAAGGTTTTTTGCACTTTTCCAAAAAACAAAAACCTCGAGAAGACCAAACAACAAAAAATAAAACAACATGTCAGACCCTAACTCAGCCAGCATGGATACATAGGGTCTACATGTTTTTTTTGGTCAAAAACAAAACAAAAAACGAGAAAACCAAACAACACAAGCAAACAAAGACATGTCAGACCCCAACTCGGCCAAAAAAAACAAATGTCAGACCCTAACTCAGCCAGCATGGATACATACAGTCTGAAATAGGGTCTGAAATTGTGTTTTTGTTTTTTGGAGTTTCTCAAGGTTTGCTTGGTAAGAAGAAACAAATAGCCGCAAGACATTTGCCATCGTGGCCTTGGCATTTCACTTGCTAAACACAATCGAGCTCTATTCAAATGAACTGAAAGAAACAGCCAGCTTGTCGTTCCTTACCGTATTATCCAAACTATGGCTAACATTTATTTGAAGTCCTAGATACTTGGAAAGGATATCCCAGCAAAATTCTGATTCAAAACAAAAGCTATAATTGAATCAGATAGAAGAAGCTACCAGCTTGTCTCTACTTACTAAGTTCTAGCTATACACATGTCAAATACAGATCATATTTGGAATTCCCATTTAGAGTTGGATGGAATTATTGTTTACAATATACTTCCTTTTAATAAACAAATATCACACTGAATTCTACTTGACAGCATAGTTGGATAAGACCCCATTACAAATCTAAAACTAACAGTTAAAGTCAAGGCGCCCATTAACTTCTAGTTGGAACGCTTCTTGGAAGGAAAGCGCTGACTAAAATCTAGTTCAAGAAAAAGTGAAGTCTGATCGAACTCCAATTTGAATGTAAGTAAAGCCTCGCAATGAAAACCTTGCAAATAAATTGTAATGAAATCAGTTTTTCCATGGGTTTTCCACTCTTTTCAGAGGTTGCGTTGCAAATTAGAAGGAACAACCAGCTTCTCTTTCCTTATTAGATTCCCAACTAAAATCTTACACGGGAAGGGACACCTATTTACATTCTAATTCAACATACTATGTTAACTCGAAGGCTAATCGAGATATGATTCAACCTATAGCGGTGCAATCTAAAACTTGTAAACCAACAGAACTGAAATTGCCTTTCCTTTGAGTTTCTATTGGTTTGTCTCTCCTTTTCAGGGGCGATCAATTCACAAAGAAAACAACCAACTTGTCTTTCCACATAGGCTATTAAATTCTAAATCAGTTCTGATGCTAACCAGTGCAACAGGAATGACAAGAAAGATGCTAAGATAATGGCAGCTACACTGGTAATAGACAAGACACTTTTGGCGACTGGCCTTTTCTTCAACACTGTCTGATAGTGTAAGCTTGCAACTGACAAGCAATTCTGGGCCAATTTTCAAGGTCCAATTGTCTGATAAAGCCTGCTTGAAAAAGACAGCAATTTTGGGCACAACAGCCAAGGTCCCTAGCACTCAAAGTGCATAGCCCGCATACTATTGAATCTCAATCTGCCTCACTGCGCGTGGTTGAAATTGGTGCATTGTGTGGGTTTCAAAAACCCACCCCCCATGAGGGGACGCTCTCTAAAGAGGTTCTGCTTGAATCTGAAGTGGGCCTTCGCTGGCGCAGACATTTTGGTGCTCCGTTTTCAGCTGCCACGTGCATCTCGCAGCTTCCGCGCCTTCCACGCATCCCCCTCACCACCCCCCTCTCTCTCGCGAAGGAATTGCTTCCATCAACCAAACACCACGTTACAAAGGCCATCCTGGAAGCATACACACCCTGCAGCCTTCCCCTGAACCTTCAAACATGCTAACATGCGCTCTTTGAAAATGGATGTTCATTCAAAATGGACTTCTTTTCTGTTGCACCTCCCACTTTGCCCTGGGCCCTGCCCTGTTTGCTCAACCCACTTGCTAGATCGTGGTTCATGCAAAGCTATCTTCCGTTCGAATATCCCTCAGTGCCGTGCCTGTGGTGCACTCCAGGCTTTCTTGGTATCACACAGGAAACCAACGCTTGAAGAAACATTGTTGCTAAAAAGCAGACATGCTATTTCTCTCCAGATAAAGCATGATCAAGTTGCCCTGTCTCTGCCGTTCAATCCCTAGCTTCGGTTTGGGGGATTCGACCTCATCGAGTCGGGGCATTCGACCCGACTGCCGACCCGCCGACCCGCCGACCCGACTGCGAGGCCAAGGCGGAGGCCAAGGCCAAGGCGAAGGCGTCGGCTTCGGCGAACGCCGACCGCGCGGACCGCGCGCCGGCGCCGGCACAAGCCCCGGCGCCGGCGCCGGCGGCGCCGCGGCGCCTGGCGCCCCGGGGGGAGCGGAGCGGAGGTCCCAGGCGTGGGACGGGCGCGGAGTACAGGGGAAAAGGTTGGCGCCATGAGCGTATATATATATATATATACACATGCAAATGTACGCGAATGGGATGTCGAAGCTATGGACCATCGAGGCATTGTGGCATTTGCTTTTACCCGATCGTATGCTGGGTGGGTGGATGGGACAGGGGTGGAGTATACGCTGCGTCTTTTCTGCTTCAGGAATCTGCGCCCAGGCACTGCGGTGATAGGCAAGGAACCTCCTTGCTGAGGCCCTAAGTTGACATTGGGGTGGGGTAAGCACAGAAGGAAGGACACGGAAGGATGGACGGGAAGACCGAAGCTTGCAGCATGGCCGTCTCCTTGAGGAGTTGGCTGTTCTTGATGTTTCCTTCTTTCGGGCTTGAAGGGACAGTTAAAGGACGCCCATTTTGTTGGCCAGATGAGACAAATCCACTTTATTTTTGTTGAGCTTGCAGGGCGGCAAGGCTTTGAATGTGCAAGGCGGTGGTGTTGCAAACGATAGTCAGCCTCGTGGTCAACGGAACCTCAAGAGCCATTTGGTGGTTCGGGACGCTTTTGGGGAGCCACAAGAGTTCCACCCCCACCCGAGCCCTCATTTGCCTATGTGCATTTGCAGTTGCCCCCAGAACGTCCTCCCTGGGGGGGGGGTTCCTCTTCAAGATCAGGGGCCCCGTGAAATAGGGGGTATGTCCCTCTCTTTCTTGAAAAAAACACCTCACTCTAGGAGTACCTTCCCCATTCTTTCCAGGGACCCTTCTTTCTATAAAGCCTCAAGAAACCCAGTGAAAACGACCGGTTGTGGACAAGAACGATGGTTGAAAAGAATGGAAAAGGAATCCACTCCTATCACTCGCTCGATTGCGGGCGGGCGGGAGGCCTTCCTCTCCGGCGCCGATCCCGGGGACGGCGACTGCTCCGGCGGTGCAACTGAGGAAAGGGAACGCCGGGCTTGCGCTCTCCTGGCAACAAGGGGGGGGGTTGGGCCAATCGCAGGGCACTTAGGAACCGTTTGCCACCCCCTTCGAAGTGCTCTTTGATCCTTTTTGGGCCAACCTGCTAGGAGAGTGGTCGGGAGCAGCAGTGCAAAGAGGGTCTCGGAACGAGAGAGCCGTGGTTGAGGCACCTGATTGGATCTTACGGAACCAACATGAGGTAGGTCTTAAACACTCTTTGTAGCCAACCAATTGGTTTACTGTGGTTTTACATCAACTTGTGACCTCCCCCCAGTGGATCCCAGTTGCCATTTTCTTGTTTTTGTGAGTATGAGAGGCTGAACATTCACGCGTGCCATTTTGCAAAGATACTGATATAATTTGGGTCCCCAGTTCCAAATATTCGGGCTGTTGATGGTACCCACTACCACCTACTACCTTTGTTCTACCAGAACCGCCACCGCCACCGCCACCGCCACCGCCACCGCCACCGCCACCACCACCACCACCGCCACCACCACCACCACCACCACCACCACCACCACATCACAACAACCAGCAACCACAACTGCTGCTAGCAGCAGTACTGCTGACGCGGAATCGCAGGACCACCTCGCCGGCTCGCGGCTTCTCCCCGGATCCCGGGGCGCAGAGCCCCGAGTCCAACAAGAGCTCCACGCCCCGGTCCCAGCCCCGACTTCCGCGCCCTGGCAGCAACGCGGCGGCCGTCCCAGGGTTTGTGGACATGGATACACCATGGCTAGTTGCTGAGTGAGTTGAAGATCCAAGAAAGTGTTCATGAACTGCCCTACCTGAGACGCCCAACCATGTCAGGTTTCATGGGAGAGCTTTCGGGGCATGTCCCGCCCGTTTTCCCGCCCACAGAGGGGATGTTGAGGTCCTTGCTCTTCCGCGCTACCGCTTCCAACACCTCGGGGAAGAGCCGGGTGGATGATGGCCCCACGCCCACGCGCCTGGACATGAGGAGCGCTGGAATCGACGCGGGTCAATGCGACGTTTCGTGCGGTTCGAAGGGTGGGTGAGGGCTGGAAGACTGGCACGCTATTTTTGCATTCTTGGTTTTCAAGGCCCAAACCGTGCCGGAAGTTCCCAAACCCAGGGAGGTGGCTGGGTGGCTGGGTGGCTGGCTGGGTGGCTGGGGGGTGGGGCGGCATGTTTCAGGAGGCAGCTGTCCGACATGAGCCCCATGCCCAGCCAGATCCGGAAGCAGCTCTCCGACGGAAGCCCGCAGGTGCCAAGGGTGGGGGGGTGGGGTGGGGGAGGGGAGTTTTTTTTTTCCATGAAAAGGGAAGTTTTTTCCATCGGATGGGATGAATAGGGGACACCCAGACAAATAATTTTCGTTGGTTTAGCTGTTCTTGCTTCACTCTTACCCCTGGAGGGTTTGCAGCGGGTAGTCTTGGACATATTGGCGTTTCTCAAAAAGCCGAAGCCCCTTTTCAAGGTGTTCAAGGGGCACCAAAAGGAAACAGACCAAGGGGAGGCCATTCGTTCGCTCTTCGGCAGGTGCGGCGGGTCGTGTCCAACGCCTCGGTCTCGGTGTCTGGGAAGATGCGGAAGGCGCAGTCGGACGGGAGCGAGGTGAACGTGCAGCAGCAGCGCTCAGGCGGGGACCTTGGGGTTTTCCGGGGGAAAAGGCCTGGGTGAATTACAGCGACGTCGCACGACCGAGTTCGCCCCAAATGGTGGTTTATGTGGGGAATAGCCCCCCTAACCACCTTATTTCAGGCTGGTGACGTTGGGGTTTTCGGGGGAAAGAACAAAAAGCAAACAAAGCAACGCGAAGGGAGGGGCGGAGAGGGAGAGAGGTTCCGTCTTTTTTTTTTTCCCCGTCCCCCGGGTTGGGTGCTAAGTTGGGTGGAATGGAAGCCGCTTCCGGGGGTCGTGCGACGTTGGAAGATGCAGGATTTCCGCTGGAGAAGTTTGAGACATCAACGTCAGGTTTTCGGCTTTTGAAGTGAGTTCCCTTTGGGTGTGATGCTTGGAAAAGGGGATGTTCTCGAAAAGCTTGGCTTGCAGCTGATGACTTGGCGCCTTCCGCGATTGATGGGGTTGGTGAATCCCTTCTTCCCGACTGGCAGGGAGGGTTTCGGCAGGGGGACTCCGGTTCCCGGCAGTTGTCCGTGGCTGCGGGTCAAGAATGGGTACTCAAAATTCAACCCTGGCAAATGGAAATATGAACTAAAATCTGCGATCCCCTGTTGTTTAATGACTCACAGCCTAAAAGGGTGGGTCTATGTACGATTTGTTGAATTGGGGACCCGAAATGGTGGAGTTCTGTCCACCAATCACTGAACCGGCATCTCCTCTTGAAGTGAGCTTCCGTCGGGGCCAACCTAGGGACCTTGGGGTTCAATTGCGACCCGGATCTGTGGAGAAGTTGAGTTCCTGTGGCCGGAATTTCACCCCTTTTCTCACTTCAGGTGTGGGAATTCCTGCAAAGGGGACCAACTGCAGCGAGTCCCCCGAGTCGTTTTTGAGCTCCAATGGTTTTCCCAGGAACCGCCAACATGAATCCATTTGAGCCACACCGGGGGCAGATGAACGCCAGGGCACAGCCCGTGGTTGAAGCCATGCTTAAGCGCAACCTAAGTTAAGTCTGCGGCTGAGACTTGCCATTCCCCTTCTTTCTGTTTCTTTGCTTCTTTTCTCGTTTGCTCGTTTGAGTGTTTGTTTGTCTTCTGCTTGTGCTTTTGCGTGTTTCTTTTCGCAGCGTAAGAGAGGCCAGGGACCGCTGGTCTGGAAGCTCGGGCTCGCAGGTGCCAGCGCCACCTCAGAGACCTCTCAGGTGTCCCAGGGATCGCCGAAGGCGGGCGGGCTCTCGTTTAGGGATGTGGTCGAATGAAGCCAGCTTCTTTTTCTATTTTTTAGCCAGTTTTCTTTTTCTAAAAGGAAGCCACCAGTTTTTTGGTTGATTGGGGTCATTCCAATTCTCATTCCCTGAGGACCAGCAAGAGCACTAGAAGATCCTGGTTGTCTAGGGCAGTGCCTGGAAGCCATTTTTCGGGATCGCTTAGGGAAGACAGTTCAAGGGTGTCCCAGTTTGGGAGATCCGGAGGCCCACGAACCCCTTCAGTCTCTTGGCTTTGTGAGGGCCTTTTGGCAGTAGGGAAAAATGTCCGGACTCTTTCGGGTCCGGTCCAGTGAAGTTCTGGAGCAATCCACTCAAGTGAAGTTGGGCGGCCTTTGGGTCAATCCAGGGAACCTTCTTAAGCTCCATCTTATGGGCTTCCCAGGGCTCCTGAAACGGCTGGTGTTTGGCTAGCCGGCAGTTGACGGACTGCGGCCATCAAAGATGGAACCCCCTCTTTGAAGCCCTGCGAAACACTATCCCCAAACCCAACTCAGCCCAGATGCGGGGGAGTTCTTTGTAAAAAGAGAAAGATTGGAGAGGCAGGCTCGTTTGCTTTGTTTTTGGTCGCTGGTTGATGCTTTTTGCGAGACAGCAGCTCCCAGGAAATAGGCACCGTTTTTCAGGGCTCCTTAAAAGATCTCCATGTTGCAACCATTTGAACCATGTTGCTTTTCAACACCAATATAAAGTTGGAAGCCACCAGAAAACAAGTTGCAATGCTCGATCGGTGTTTTTCATGTATCCGGATC
Source organism: Effrenium voratum (assembly GCA_963377175.1). Classification (NCBI taxonomy): domain Eukaryota; class Dinophyceae; order Suessiales; family Symbiodiniaceae; genus Effrenium; species Effrenium voratum. The sequence continues at coordinate 90,985 of CAUJNA010000868.1, forward strand.
CCTGTTCAATCCACTAAAAGTTCGTAAGGATCCCTGTTTTGTTTGGTTTTACCTGGGGCAGTGGCCAAATCACAATCCCAGGCCTTTGGCTGCCAAGCTTTAAAGCAATCTCCAGCCTGCTAGAACCAGACCACCCCGTTTTCTCTTTTTTCCCCCCTTTTTTTTCTCCTCCTAAGACTTCCCTCTCACAGCTGCCGAGAGCTTCGTGGGGTGGGGGGGGGCGCCTGGGAGCGCCTGGATTTGCCTCAAACGCACGCGCGAGAGGTGCCGTTGGAGCGGCACCAGTGGGAGCTGGCCACCACGGACCCCAGCAGCTGGCCGTCGCTGGGGATCAGCTCCACCGGGCTGATGGGCATCGGACGGGTGGGGGGGGCGCCGCGGCTTGATGATGGGAGGGACGAGGGGTGGGGTGGGGGTGGGGGGAGGAGGTGGGGGTGAGGAGGTGGGTGCGGGACATGGCCGCCGCTTTTGCTTTCTTTTTGGGTGGTTTGAAGATGGTTGGGTTGGGTTGGGTTGGGTTTGGTTTGGGGGAGTTGGGTTTCGATGTCGGCGCGTTGGGGATTTGAGGAGGAATTCGGAGACGCACCCATCGGCCCGAGGATGGATTGCTCAGCGATAACGACAACACTCTGCACTTCGCGCTGGACCGCAGGAGCTGAAACGGGGGCTGGCAAGCTGTGGACGGGTGTCAAACGGCACTGCTCTCTCCATGCGCCCCATATCTCCCTCTTCCCTTCGACCCCCGGAAGGTTTCCCGGGTGTTGGGCCGCTGAGCCGCGCTTCGGCTACTGAGATCCTGCTTCCTGAGAGGTGTCCTTTGGCCAGCAGTGGTGATGCTGATGGCGGTGGTGGTGTTGATGCTGATGGTGGTGATGATGATGATGATGATGATGATGAGGGGTTCTGGGAAGCCAGGACCCTTTCATCCATCCTCGAGGGCGACTCCTCGTTCAACGCCGCCCAGTTCAAGAACGGCCAGGCGGGCCATCTTAAGAGTGGGGAGAGCTCCAGTGCCATGAGTAGATTGTTTGTTTCCTTTCGAACTACCTCGGCTGCTCAACTGAAATTGGGAGGGGCCTGCTTGAGGCAGTTGGAAGACACGAGCTTGCGAGGAAATCCGTTTTGAAGCAAGCGACTAGAAAAAAGAAAAGTCTCCTCAATGGAGCAAAGACAACCCCCAGACATGTGCGAATGAGTAGCCTTCCTCCCACTAACATAGCATTTGTGGGAGGGTGCCTGGCAGATCAGTTCCTCTTTAAGTTAGCCATGCCAGTGGGAGGCAGGGTACCAACTCAACAAGGCACGCACCTGTTGGGTCAATGGGAGGTCCCTGAGTTGAACTCTGCGTTGGAGCTCTCCCAAAGTTGCAGGTTTCGAGCCTCAGACCTTGGAGTTTGTTCGGTGGCCTTTCCCAGAGACCGCGCTGAATTTCGTTGGTAGATGGCTCGCTGATTTTGAGCAAAAATCCCAAAGGATCCAAGCTAAGACTCTTGAACATGGCGGTTTGGGCGCATGTTCTGGGCATTTGGGGCGCCCTCCCTCCCTTCCCGCGATCACCACAAGGCCCAGAGTCCAAACCCCCGCAAGTGCAGAAATTTGGCTGTTGAACCGGCTGAACCGTCCAGAGGGTCGAGGTGATGGTCTTACCTCGGCGCCAAATCGGTTCGGCCAGAGCCACAAACAGCGACCCCGGTGGACGACTTCTTAAAGGGAAGCCCAACGGAAGCCACCCGCCCGGAGATTCCCCACTTTCTGTTTAGAAACTCCTTTGCCGGGCTCCGTTCGCGCGTTTTTTTGTTTGCCGGCTTTTTTTTTTTTTCTCTCACCTCTCCCGGCTGATTCGGTCAAGAGAGGGGTGCGGCTTTTGCCCTAGAGAATATTAAAGGAGTATTGAAATATTACAAACCTTACACCAACAAGGGGATGAACGGGTGAAATCCACAAACACCGCATCCAAGCCGTTTTCTAGATGAAAGGTGGTTAGCTTGGTTACCCACCTACTCCCAGGTCAGTGGATCTGGGGAGTGTGATCGGCTTCCGAATTTTGGGCCCTTCTTCAAGCAAACGGCGACCAAAACCGGCATGTGGAAGCCCCACTTTGTGGCTTCCCTCTGTTTCTTGTTTTAAGCTGAAAAGACGAGTGCCCGGGGCCCAAAAAAACAAAACCGGACACTCCCCCATTCTTGAAATTGTACTACCAATTCTTTCATATTCATTAACTAAACCATCCCATAACCATTGTGGAACACCTGGATAATTTGACAAATTAATTGGTACAATACTGTGTTTCCAGTGGGATACAAATTAATTGGTACCATAATTCGATAAACTAATTAATCGGTACAATTGCCATTCTCCCGGAATTATCCCCCTTTTTGTGTTGTACCAATTAATTTGGTGTCTTCCCGGAATTATTTGATAAATTGGTACTTCTGGTGTCTCTACTACGTTACCAGCCCCAGATGTCGCGGCTTTCTCTGTGGCCGGAGGTGCGCGCGTTTTCGCTTTTCTTTTTTCAGGTGGCTCAGGCGAGCGTGGACGCGCTGCAGCAGACCAAGGCGGGAACCGAGTTGGAGCTGAACCGTTTCTTGGGGCTGAGGTAGGTGTTCGGTCCCCTTTTTAGGGTTGGTTTAGAGAGAAATCAAAAAGAACCACCGCCATTTCAGGGTACTTCTGCTTGCCATGCTTTCTTTTGCTGAAATGAAGGGTCTTTGTTTCACCTGTTGGTTTCAAAGAGAATCTATGACTATTGGACATATTCTTGTTTTTGCCAGGGGACTTAAGCAAATGCATTCATGGGTTGTTTCCCAAACTTAGGCAAGGACCCCTGGGTTTCTCACCCTTGATTGATTCCCGCGTTACGGGAACCCCCTTGCAGGCTCCAATGTGGGATTTCCATGGAATCACTTGGGCTGCCATTCTTTGAGCGTATCTGTTTTTGGATGGTTTTAAAGGGAAACCAAAAGAAACACCCACCGTGTTGGGGGTCCACTTCCTAAAAACGCCCATATGAGGGTTCGGTCAATATATCCTGTTTGTACTCCTTTTGGGAAGGATAACGGGTGGGCCCTCGAGAGATTTTCCCTTGCTTCGACCTTGCCTTTTGAGTTCTATATAAAGGAGATCCCCCCCCCCCGGCCCTGTGTTTGCTTTTGACACGCCTTGCGGCAGTGCATGTACAGATGCACAGAGACCAAGACAATAGCCAGAAACATCCATTGTCTCACCAATGCATCTGAGACACATTGAGTCTGACCTGAAATAGATCGGGCCATTCGAGTTTCCTGCCACAGCAGGGTTGAGATCCACCCCCCCCCCAACATGTTCATCAAATGGTCGATGTAAACTTGCAGGGTATCCCTGGTGTTTCTGAGGAGTCTGCAACATACCTGTCGAGCCCCATTTTTTCCACGAGAGTTTCTTTTGCAGGGGTTTGGGCATGCGACAAGGTTATGTTGGCGGGCTCGTACAAGAACCCCCAAATCTGGCACGGAGATTCCAAAAAGGAGCTGCGTCCCAAAAGGAGACGAATTGGTTTTCCCTGAAAGGGCTCTCCTTTTGGGGTGACGCGACAAATTTTTCATAACCAGGAACCCTCAAGAAATGTTACTCCAAAAGACCTGAGATTCCTTCAAAGGAACTTCCCTCAGGAGATTCCCGAAAAGAGGCCCAGCCGAAAATCAAGAGAAGCCTTTTGAGCCATGCTTCAATCGTCCTTTGATGTTTAGCGGGCACATACAAGCAGCTCTGAAAGAATGACTTTATTTTGTAGCCAGGAGGTGTTCCCCTCCACAGCAAGAAACCTCCAAAACCAAACCGGTTTTTCTTAGTCCATGCACGCATTGTATATACATGGATCTACTTATGCACACACAAAGATGTATATTTAAGACCCCCTGTGAATACCAACGTTTTTAATTTGTATACATTTATAGTTATGCTAACCAAATATATGTACACAGATACAAGTCCATACATAGTATACATATACACATATATATATATATATATAGAAATATGTCTGCATATGTGCATAAACGTATTTGTACAACACACACATATATATATATATACATATATATATATAGATAGTGTTTCACTTGTCATTTGGTACGGAGAGGAGCAAAACGCCCAGCTGCGCGCCGTGTGCTGGGAGCTCATCGCCCTGGCGGGGGACTGGGATGCCGAGCTCGAGGACATGGGCCACCAGGACCGGGCGGCTTGCCGTGGCGGTGGGTGTGGCCCAGTGGCGTTTGCTTTTTGGTTCCCCTTTTGGGGGGTGTTATGCTTGTTCCTCTAGGTTTTCTGGTTTGGCGTGGTGATTCTTCGCCTTTTCTCCGGTTTTTCTGGCGTGTTGTTGTGTTTTTTGGTTCTCCCGTTGGTTTTCTGGTTTGGTGTTCTTGTTGTTCCTCTGTGTGTTCTGGTTTGGTGTCTTATGGTGTTTCTTTGCCTGTTTTCTAGGCTTTCAGCTTTGGTGTTTTCTTTTTCATGTGTCTTCTGTTCCCCATGTTTTCCTTTTTGTGTTTTGTTTTAAGAAGGGCCGGAAAGAGTTATTTGGGGCGGGTTGTTGTGGCTTGAGGGGTGGGGGGTGCGGGGTTACTAGGTTTGTTCCCTTTTCTCCGCACCGAACTCGGCCGGTAGCACCGAACTCGGCCAGCAGCACCGGCCTTGCTTGGTTTGATTGGTCGGCTGGTTGGCATGTTGGGGGCTAAGTACAAAAGATGGGTCCGAGGGTTGCCGGGTTTGGGGCTGCTCGCGGTTGCCCAGTGGTTTCGGAACGTGCCCGTTCGCGGCTGGCTTGGGGCTGGTTTGGGCCCTGGGTGGCTTTCGCGTTGATGTAGTCTTCGTTGTGGGTTCGTTTTTTGGCATGCTCTTGACCACAATCAGCCCTATACAAGAAGCCCACCCAAAGCCCAGGCCCGGGTTCTAAAAAAGGAAAGCGCCATGTTTGTTTTTTCTCTTTTTTTCTTCTTCTTGTTGGGTTCTCTTCATTCTTGGAGCAGGTGGCCGCCAAAAAAAAAAGACGAGCCCCTTTTTTCCCGCCTCGTTCTTTGAGCAGCTCGCCTGAAAACCGCCAAGAAGAGGCCGGCCGGAGCGCCTCCTCGCCGCGCGCCTTCTCGGAAGCCCAGGAGTTGATGCGGGAGGCCGTGCGGAGCTTGGAGATCCTCAGGGAGCGCCTGGGTCTCGGCCAGGAGACCCCCAAGGAGGCCCGGCGTGGCGGCCGGGTGCGGTGGGCCGGGCTGGGTGGGTGAGGAGGGGGAGGTGTCAGAGGTGTCACCTGGGGGAAGGGGAAGGTGATGACCTTAAGCGGTTTAAACGGTGAGATGCGCATTACGTTCGTGAGCCGCGTCTGTCCACCTTTTGTGGAATTTGACTGAGCGGTCCTGGAAGACGATTTGCCATGACAATCGGGACCCTTTGGTGGGTTCCGTGTTGGTGGACAGGAGGGTGGATATATGTAAATGAATAGATGAACGCGTAGAGCGAGAACCAAAGATGTATATTAGATGCGGCCCTTTGTCCAGCTCACAACTCAAGCTTGCAGCGTTGGGGAGAAAACGAATGGATCTGTGAGTTGTTTTTGGCTACTTTTGGTTTGAAGTCGGGGGAGGCCCAAAGGAATCTGCGCGTTCGTGGGCTGTAGGTGGCCATCCCTACCATCGAGGAGGCGGATGATGGTGCCGACTGCATGGGGCCACTCGAGGAGGCCAAGGGTATCGGGGGGGCGGAAGTCGTCAGTGGTCAAAAGACCTGTTTTGGGGGTTGACAGGGATCCACCTAGCGAGGATCCTCTTTGACCGCGACAGTGACTCCGAAATTACTTTAGGATTTGGGTAAGGAAAGGGCATGTGATGGCCAATTCAGCTTGGAGCCATCACATGGGAGAGAGACGATTATCCAGCCCTAATTATGAGTGGCAGAAAGGGGTGGATGCGTGTGTGTGTGTGTGTGTGTGTGTGTGTGTGTGTGTGTGTGTGTGTGTGTGTGTGTGTGTTTGTTAGGTGACCCCCACAATGGTGGTTTTCCTTTTTGGTTTCCCTTACAATGCGCACAAAGAAGGGGTGCCCTTTGAGACGCGGCGGGCTTTGGGCCAGCCTTTTCTTGCCCGGGGTTGGTTGAAGGGCTGAGAAGCAAGATGCGCCAGCCCTGGTTCGAGAAGAAGCGCAAAGGACCGACCCCAGGCCCCAAGTGCACAAAGACCCCCTTTTGAGGACGGACCTTATCTCGCTTCTGACCTTGGACGGCAAAAGCTTTTGTTTGGCCCGCAGGCGTCCTTCTCTTGGGTGGGTTTGGTTCAAAACGAGATGGGTTCCTCCAGTCGTGTATCGTACTCATCTCAGCGAACAGCCCCTACACTGTGAAGTCAGTGAGGGTTCTATATTTCCTGCTTGTCAATAATCAGTTTCCCAGATGGAATCAGCCGAACATTTCCCTTCAGCCGTGCCCCAGGCGATTTTTCCCGAAGCGGACACTGCAAAGTTCTGTCGCCAGGAAGGCGAGATGTCCTTCAGGGAGGAGCCAGAGGCAGAAATGACAATGAACAGCCCGGAAAGGACCAAGATCTCAATCAAGGCACGCGGCCGTTCTCGGTTGAGGGGGGAGGAAAAGGAGGTTTCGGAGACTGAAAACTGTGGTCTCCGAGCTAGGAATTAAACAGCCGGCTCAATCTTTTCAAGATCTATGGGGCAAACCGCACGTTTATTCTTTGTTTCCATTTATCCAGGGGCCATGCTGGGTAACTACCATTTTTTGGGCCGCAGCCAACCCGGTTGACTTGACATGACAACATCATCAGAAAGGATTTTCGGTGCACCCCAGAGTTTGGGCCGAAGGGCGGGCAAAGAAGGGGGACGAGGGAGGTCCCGAATTTTTGCTTTCGTGTTCGTTTTGTTCGCAAGACCCGCAGCATTGGCTTGAAACGCTGGGAAGGGAAACCCTGGGGATTTGTTGGGTTCGGTTGCCCCTCAATCAAGCCTAGCCGTTTAGGCGACGGTGCCCTTTTACCCTTTTCTTGGGGAGGGTTCCCGTATTAAAATAGACTACCGTAAAAAAGTTGGTACCCTTATTCTAACCTCTCTGGAGGACCTAGACCCCGACAGTTTTGGAAAGATCTCATGGCAGGCGTCCCATCCTTTTCTCAACATCTGAACGGGGCTCGGCCCATTCGATCCCAGCCGCCAAGCCAAAGATCAACCAAACAGCCGTACATCCCAAAACAACCACAAACAACACCATATCAGACCCTCACATCAACCGCAACGCAGCTCAACCCGCACCAAAAAACCAACAATCAGCCAAACTCAGCCGACATCAAGAAAAACAAACCAACAAGAAACACAAGCAACCGATGCCAACCAAGTGAACGATCCATCGGCCAAAGTCAAACACACATCAACCAACATCAACCAACGATCTACCAACATGAAGAGTCCAGTCAACCACTGCAGGAAGCATCAAGCAACAATCAACCAAGGCATCATCCAAAACCAACAGCAGGTCCACCAACCTTGAGCAACAACTTCAAACTCAAACGACATCTTCCCAAATCAACCAACACACCACCAAAGACAATCATAACAACCAAATTGCAACTAACTTCATGCAACCAATGAGATGCACGTAAAGCCAACACGTACACCGAAACCCATTGAGTATGGGCTCAAAACAAGCCCGACTACTGGCCCTCTTCCATCAAGCCACTCTACTTGTTTCAGGGAAGGAAAAGAACGATGGCACATATCTCCGCCAAAACCCGCCATAAGTCCAAATCAGTGCGCCAACAACAGATCTCCGCTCTTCAGCACCCGGGTTTACAGCCCCCCGGCCCGCCCGAGCGTCCAGCCGCGAGCCGCGCGAGTTGGGAACCGTCGGAGCCGTCGGAGACGAGAGATCGAGGCCCCAGAGATGGAGGCGGCCGCCTGCGCAGAGCCGGAAGGTGGGGGCGGCGATTTGTTTTTTCTTCTCCATTTTTTCTCCCCAGACGCTGGCTTCGGCTTCCAATGGAAGACCCAGACCCTCCATTGGACACTTCAGAGGGGTTTTGGGGAAACAAAAAGCCTGGCCGTTTGGCCCAAAGTCAATCGAATGGGAGCGTCTGGGCCGTAGTTGGACCCCCCATTTTGGTTGAAATGGAATCCACGAATCTGTGATACAAGGGCCCTTTTTGTCTCAAAAGCCCAGGATCTATGGTGGAAAAAAGGCCATCCCTTCTAAGAACCGAGGAACAATGGCTGCCACTCAGGGTTGAAATGGAAGAAATGGAAGCCACGAAGCCGTGATACGGCTTCCGAAAGACTAACCCCCCCCTTTAAAAAAGGGTGAGAAATTCCCGAAAACATCACAGAAGTCAATTGGAGAAACCTCGAGTGATCAACCGTGGCCCCAAAATGGCTTTGGTTACCCTTCCTCCCAGCAACATAGCATTTGTGGGAGGATACCTGAAGATCAATTCAGAGACCCTGTGTGAGGTGCCACGTTAGTGGGAGGGATCCATTCAGGGATCCTCTGCCAGGTGCCATGGCCACGGAAATATGGGAGGGAGAAAAATGCTCTTGGCTTCCCTTTAAACCACCTACCCCAGAAATAACAACTCCAAAAAGACGAACCACTCGTGTTGACCCCGTATTCTGCCCCTTGATTTCGATGTCCGGGGTGCGCCGAGTCTTTGGAGGGAACGCCCCCCTTGTAATGTGACGGGAATAGTATTCATGAAGAGGGCCTACATCATAACACACACCTTGCTGGTACCTTTTCGAAGGAGTAGTGTCAATGGTGGCCGCATGATTCTCTTGTGAGGAGGTGTGGTTGACAACAACAGGCCATTCTAAGTCAGCCCTCTTCCTCGGGGATGGAACAACTTCGACTTGTTTTTTCAAATATCGGCATTTTTTTTTTTTGGGGGGGGGGTGGGGGTTCAGGGGGAAAGTAGCAACTTGGACTTGTTTGTTTGAGGGTACTCATCTTTCTTGGGGGAAGTCAGGTTGGGTTTGAAGCTGACCTGGGACTCTGGTCGACTTGCCCCACCAACATGGAAGTGGAGAGAGGGGTTCCCCAAGAGGGTATGGGTCAAAAAAAAACCCCGCCGGCAAGCCCGCAGGCCGCAGGTAGTCCATTTCCCCATAGGGCAACCCATTTTGGGCACCGATGTTTGACCCACAGCCAAAAGGGAGGCAGTCTTCCAAGCCGGCTGCAGGCAGCCCGGAGATCCGGAAGCTCCAGCGAGAGCTCAAGGCCTCCGGCAGCTACCCCGCCACCTGATGCGTCAGCCGATGGGTGTGGAGAGAAGTCGGGCGAGTTTTTTTCCTCTTCTCTTTTCTCTCATTTGTTTTTCTCTTTCTGGAGGATTTGTCACGGAGAAGTCTTCGGCTGTGGTTGTCAAAACCGTGTTGGGATCCCATTTTGGGGATTGGGTGCACCACTTTTTTTTGGGGGGGGTCGATTTTCGTGGGGATTGGGATGTTCACTGGGGGTACGCGCTTTTGACCCATGGCCAAGCACCAAGATCCCCTGAAAGGAAGTTTCACGCGGTGGGCCGTGCATCTGGGAGAGTGCGACAGAGTTGTCATAAGGAGAACACGCACCTTTGGGCCTTCAATGGAGATCCCCAAATGTCCGGTGCTGAAAGCAGCCTTTTGTCCCACGATTCCCCACATCTTGACAGGATGGATCTCAGAAAGGGGGTCCGAGGCTGAAACATTGAAATGCTCCAAAGATTTCTTTCCGTTGGGAGTGGGTTGATGGATTTTGCATCAGTGCCCTCGAGTTCTCGCTTGACCCCACCTTCTCTCAGCTTTTGACAGCCAAACTCTCCAGACATCCAACGCTGCAGCGCGTATCCCTGGTTTCAACATGGGGCTGTAAAAAGCCATGTGAGTGTGTCATTTCTGATGGTACCCTTGTTCGGGGGTTGGTTTAAAAGGACACCAAAAGGAAGCTAAGTATCTTTGGGGTCAGTTTGGGTGTACCCATTTTCATTCCTTGTAAAGGCGCTCAGCATCATTGGTACGCCAAAAGCGGCCTCCGGGCTTGGGCGTTTGATTCAATCAGCCTGCATCGGAATGGTGTGAATGAATTGGGTTGACCTGATTGACCCGAGTGAATTCCTGCTGTGGATGGTCGAATTTCCTTCACGATAGAAACCCCGGCATCTTTCGATTCTGTAACTACCAACAAAAAGTCCATGGTTTCAACCCACCACCTAAGAAACCTTGGAATGATTCGATGTCTCTGGAGCTACCAACAAACCTTCTGGTTTCAACTCCAAGGTTTCATGTGGTGGCGATCGTCCACAGTCTCTCTTCCTGAGTTCACGGACTTGGCACTTTTCGGGAAGACCATTTTAGCTTGGTAAACACAGAGTTAAGCCTTTTCCTGGGGCCCTGCCCTCGCCCGGCCCGAGGTTTTGAGTTCTGAGCCGGGCGAAAACGCGACGAAGCCCCGCGCGCCGGTGGTGCACTTTACCCCACCCATGCGGGAGAGGCGGCGCCTAGGAAGATATGGGCCAAAAATGGGTGCCCAAAAGGCCCAAAATGGGTTGCCCTGGGAAATGAAGCCAAGGACTCAAATCTGCGGTTTTCTGGCGGTCTAATTTTGACCCACCGCCATATCCTCTGGGAGTTTTCACCTTTTGACTACCCCAAGATAGACTCAAACCCCTGGGATTGTTGTTTTTTGGGGGGGGAATGAACCACCCCTGGACTTAAGTCTATCTTGTGGGGGCATCCCAACCTGAAGTGGCTTACCAAGTGGCGCTTTTCTCTTGCAATCGGGGCGAGAGATGCAGGGAAGGAGAGATGGAACAACAAAACCCATCATCCGCTTTGGTTTCTTTTGTTAAAGCTTCCCCCAAAAGGTTCATTCCGCAACACCCGGTCCCGGTCATTCCCTACCTATGGCACCCAGCAGTACAACTAAATTCGGGGCTGGGCCTTCATTTATTCCGCCCTCATTTTTTAGAATCTCGTTTTTGGCCGTTTTTTTGGGGGGGCTTTCTTCTTTTCCGCTTCACCGCCCTTTTTCTGCGCCGGTGCTTTGACACCCCCATTTTTTTTTGGCAGGCCGAGCTTTCCGGCCGAACCTGTGGTCCTTTTCAAATCGGCGCAGCCTCTGGGGTTGGCTGCAAGGACAAGCCGGTCTTGAGGGCTACATCTTTTCTGTCCAAAGGGAAGCCGGCATGTCCGACATTTTTTTCATTTTTTTTGGTGTGTGTCCAACATTTGCCACCTTTTTCTTTTTTTTTGAGGGTGCTTGTTTTCGCCTAGCTTCGCAAATCGACCCCTCTTCTGGTTCGCGTGAATTCTTGGAAGTATGGGCTTTCTTGCACCGAAACATAGGGTTTCCGACTGAAAATCCTACACTAGAAGATGGGTGGCCCGAAAGCATCAGCAGCGGCGGCAAGTTCTCCTAGCAAGTTCTCTGTGCAAGTTCCTCTGCGCAAGTTGTTGGCGCGAGTTCCTCTGAGCAAGTTCTTGGCACAAGTTCTCTGAGCAAGTTCTCTGAGCAAGTTCTCTTAGCAAGTTCTCTCAGCCAGTTTCGCTGACCAAATTTCTATGAGCAAGTTCGTTGAGCAAGCTCTCTGCGTGCAGCACTGACCACAAAACAGCAACCGTTCGACGTGAGGTGTGCTTCGCGTACTGCTCTCGTAGTTAGAAGCTTCGATCTTCCAGTCGGAGCTTTGCTGAAAGTTTTTATTGCCGTACTACTTTTGTGATTCTACTTGCGAATTTCCAGCGAAAGTGTGCTGCACGTACAGCTTTCGTACTTAAAAGTTGCGATTTTCCTGTCGGAGCTGCGAAGCTGCGATAGCCGGAGCTGCGAAAGTGTGCTTCACATGCTACTTTCGTACTTGGAAGTGGCGATTCTCCAGCTGCGGTGTCCAGGCAGGATTCGAGCCAGGGGCAGCTCGCTTCCAAGAGCAGACGCGCGCAAGCCACGAGAAACTTTCAAGCCCGCGTTCCGACTAGAAAAAACAACACTTATATAACTTAGGGCTTCGTGTGATTGAGCACGCCAATCCCGCAGAGGGTCGCGGGCATGTTGAAAAGTAGAAGAAATCCCCCAGCTTTGGGAAATCGAGCGACGATCTGCAGGGGCGATTGTTCAATCGCCAAGTCGGTGCAGACCCGCCGCCTGCAAAGAGTAGTTTACTGTTGTCGAGCTTCACGTTCTTCGTTTCACTTGCGAATCCGTAAGAATATTAGCAGAGAAACTTATGCAGTGTTGTAGAAGGCAGCAACCTCTTATGTAACTTGCCAACGCAGCTTCCTAGTGCAGTTTGTTAGCGCAACTCACTACTGCAATTTGCTAACGCCGCTTGCTGGTGCTACTTGCTAGCGCTACCTTTCTAGTGCAATTCGTTCGTGCAACTTGCTAGTGCTATCATGCTGGTGCAACTCGATAGTGTTACTTGAGAATGCAACTCGCTCGTGCCACTTGCTAAAGCAACTTGCTAGTGATACTCGCTGGTGTACTTCGCTCCAGGTCTTTCCGGAAGCGCCCTTTTCAATGCCTTCCGAAAACGCAGCGGGCTCCCCCTACTAATGCTCATTAATCAACCCATCTTATTCATAGGGGGTGTTCACCTCCAAGAGTGATGACTCCCCAGAAAAACCAGCAGGGCTGATTACTATGGTGTCCACATCATGCGCACCAAGGAGCCTGGTGGGTGTACCTTCCACCACCTCGGGTGTGCCGCCTGCTGCGTGTCGGGGACCGAACGCCAGCCCCGCGCCCACCATGGCGCGATCCGCCACGTGCCCGGTGCGATCGCCCCAAGCCACCCGAGCATGGAGCATGCGCCTTGGACTCGGGGCCGGTCCTTTCCGAAGTCGGTACCCGTGGTTTTGAGGGGGAGACGAAAGGAGTTTGGTTTGAGGACAGGGGGGTCCCGAACAAAGAGACGAACCAAGGGCTCAAAAAAACAAGAGGGAACGGAGGGTTGCAGAGAATAGAGGGAACAGAGGATTGAAGGAACAGAGGGAACGAAGGGCGGAACATGATTAACAAACGCAGTTATCAGTCAGGACAGGCCCCCTGCAAGAAAGGATTCTCCACCGAAAATTAACCTCGATGGAAAACAATTAGGGGGGGTTGTTGGGCCAGTCCGCTTTGGGCTGGGTTTGAGGCTGTGATTTAGTTTGCCTTGAAGTGTTAGTGAGTGAGAGGTAGGTGCATGTATTGTTTCCACATGGCTTCAAGGGCCAGGCAGAGAGCTACAGGGGAAGGTGCAGATTTGGGGTGTTTTACCGGATTCTGGGCATTAGGGCAGTAGCAATCAGCTAGCACAAGCTCAGGGAGTCTTTGTTGGATGCCCCAAGTCCATGTTGGATTTATTCCGCACTTGATTTGGAGGGCGTAGAAGGAGGTTTGTGGGATGAAGGTCCTTTACTTGGTGATCCCTTGGAGTTTTGAAAGTCCATGGCTGGGTACGTCTGAAGATATTGATTTGACCCTCTTCTGTTGGCATTGAATGTGCAACCCCTAGAGGTTCGGCCTTAGGGCTTTTCAACGGATACCCGCTGGGGCCACTTCGTCACGAGCTCACTGTAGCCAGAACCGGAGGTTTTTTGGAGACATCCTTTGAGGAACCCTGCACTTGGGCAGGTTCGTGATGACCAAAAAGGTAGAACCTACTTAGGTTGAGCATCAAGACGAAGGAGAAGATCCGGGTGAACTTTGGGATTTGTGTTCAAAGGGTGGGGTTCAACCTGGGATTTGTTTAGGGGAAGGGAAGTCAAAGGAGCTTTACTCCCTTGTAGGTTCTTGGAAGCCGCCCGCCTAAAGCAAGAGGGACGCCAGTTATGCCCCTCGAGTTGGGCTCGTCTTGGATCACGAGGCTTTGAGCTTGCGGCATCCATTTCTTTTCTGGGGGTACCCTCCCATCCACAAGCAGGAAACGTGCCACAGGGGAAGTCCGGAAGACCCTGTAAGAGTGATTGGTGGGTTCCATGTTGCTCAGGGTTCTGGGATCAAGGGGTGAAATTCCCCACTGCTGTGATAAGAAAGGAATCACCCCCGGGGCTAGTCCTTGGGATTCCCTTGTTGTTGTATCACAGATTCGTGGGTTCCATTTCTCCCACCGCACGCCGAGTCGCGCGTTTTGTTTCTGCTCCCAGGAACGCACCGTCCCCGCGCCCCACCGGTCCAAGCCGGTCCCCCGAGCGCGGCTACATGATGGTCGAGCCGGTGGTCCGGAACATCACCCCGCTGCGGCAGCCGGCGACCCTGCTGCCGCCCTGGCAATGGCAACAGGAGCGGACCAGCGTTCGGAGCCGTAGACACAAACCTCGGAGCCTTCGGAGCCGCCGACTTGTCTCTTTTTCCGGGCGCGACAAGCAGGACCGCGGCTTTGATGTTTGTTCTGTTTGTTTCAGTTTTGTCAAAAGGGGATGCAGCAGAATCCACGTTGCGCGGGTCGCTCTTGGATGTTCAAGCCAAAGCTGCTCATGTCCACCATGTCCTCCCGTTTTTCAGCCCCCGAGTTTTTTTTTATTGGCCCTACTTGCTGAGCAGGTTGAACTCCCCGGGGTTCAAGAAGGTTGCCGTTTTGTTTCTTTTGCCGCTGCGGGATGGGTTGATGAGCTCTCTTTGGGGTTCGGGTTTGCAGGCAGCAAGCAGGCGCCTGGGTTTCGCAGGTTGGTCCTGCAGGGAGGTCGGGTTGTTTGGTGGGCTGTGTTCTTGGGCAGGCACGTGGCTTTTGTCAATCCCCGTACTCCCGGGGGCGGGAGTCGGGCAGTGGGGCGGGACATGGACCGTAGCGCATTCTCCGCCGCCCAGGGACGGTTTTCCCTGTGTCCTTCCCAGCCTCAAGTAGACGCACCCTCAAAAAGCAGTTATGATTGCTTGCTATTGTTGAAATACAACGTGTCCAAACGTGTCAAGACCATATGTTTGACATCATTAGTGAGCGGTGCTTTGTTCCTTCCTGTTCAGTTGGTCAAGCTCCACTCCGACAAAGGGCCAGACCGCCCTTGGCCGGACACTGCTGTTCGATTCGTGGCCGCTCGAGGATCCAAAACTGCTTGCCGAGCAACAGCGTCAGCTCTTGCACTGCTGCTAGCCGATTCGTGTACATCGCCGCTTCATCGACACATCGCGGGTTGCCCCCGCACGGCAAAATGTCGTTGCAAACCCGCGCGTACTCGGCAGGTACTCCCTTTTTCACTATCACAGAAAGCGGTTTGATTTTCCACCTGGATGAATGTTGACTTGTTGTCAGAATTGTATGACTTGTTGGGCTGGGTCACGCCACGTCGAAGACTTGGCGCGAGCAACGCGCGAATCGATGCGGAGGTGTGTCACCATGCGGCCTTCCGCCTAAGTGCGAGGGCCGCCTGTGATCTTGTCATTCCGTTGAGGGAAGACACCCTGCAGCGCCCTGCCGCTTGCAACCATCCCGTTTGAGACGGGAGGGGATGCTTTCATGAGGGAACATGGGGAAAAAGGCCTAAGTTACAAGGGACAGGGGATTCCCGAAAAAGCAAACAGAGCGTCTTCTTCTGATTTTTGTCTTTTTTCTCAGCACGGGGTGTCCGCCATCAACCGAACAGAGGCCTTAGTGCCACCAAGCCAAAAAGCCGCCTGCTGCCAGCAACCTGGGGGGGAAGGTGAGATTGGCACGAAAATCACCACACCTGATGGCCCAACACTTTGCTATTGGCCGTTTGGGCCTTCTTTTTTTTTGCGTTGGTCTGGAAGGGAGACCGAAAGGGGCAACCACCTGATCTTGGGCACCCAAAGTTCCGGATCTACTGGCAACGGAGGGCCTGTGCATCGTGGGGGATCCAGCTAAAGGTGACGCCTGGCATACCTGTTCGAATTGTGTGGACAACATTCTCATGTTTTTGGGTTTCGGATCTCCGAGAGGTATATTTGTGCTATCCACACCTCATGAGGCTTCAGACAGGGAAGATAAACGGGCCCCAGCATTGAGGGGTTGTTACACATCCGAGAAAAGCTGCAAGCTCCCTAGTTTTTTTTTGTTTTTTAAATATTATGAAATAAATAAAATAATAATAACAATAATACCACAAGTAAATAAATAAAGATAACAAAATAAAGGGAGTTCGACCTGGGTCCTGGGAATGAGCTTGGGCATTGACGGAAGGGGCGCCCGCGGACCTGAGCGTGGGAAAGTGTTGGGTCGGCTTCGGGAAGGGGCCAAAAAGAGAAACAGAGCGCCGGCCTCTGGGCGTGGAGCAAATTTTTGGAGGCCGCCCTTGGGATGGTTCAAAAGGGAGGCCGAAAGGAACCGGTCCCCTTATGAACCACATGCACGGGTCGCCAGTGTGAGCCGGGCTTGTGAAAGGCAAGAGAGAAGACCTCACCATGTCACCTCTCTTTGTACGAGCCATGCGCAATATCTCCGGCCTTCTTCGTGATAGTTTGCATGGGAAGATAAAGCCCACAGTTCCTCTCGTAGGTTCCGCGTGCCTCACGCCTCACGGCACGGGGCAATCAACTTTGCAAAACACCGGGGGAAACCCCAAGAATCTTCTGGGTGATACGGTGATACACCCTCAAGCTGGTTCTTTTTCGGATGTGATGTCCATCCACATTTTTTTTGCCTCTTTACATGAGGGTACCCGTTTTGGGGTTCTTTTGAAGGATTAATGGCCGGCTAACGGTTTTGGGGTTGCAGGTTCCCCATAGGGTTTCCACCGCTGAGCCGAGAGATGTGAGACCCTTTCTGACCTCTGGAGTTGATTCCAGCAGCATTTGGGTGTATGCTCACAGGGGCAACATGGTCCGAGGCAGGTGGGTTCTTTTCAGATTCCATGGGAGGTGTCCAAATGTCTTTTGAATGATGGTGGACTCACTGAACGCGGAAATCAGGGGACTCACCCATTTGGCCGGGAAACCGGGGTCCCCTTTTTGGATGGTAAGGGGACACCAACAAGAAACATCAGCCGCCTGAAGATTTGGCCCCTAGTTTTTGAGCAACGCGCCATATCCTGAGCCAAGCATCAGGCAACCCTTAGTTGGTGGTGATTGGCGGTTTGGGATTTGAACCCCGGCTCTTGCGGGCTCCAAGCGAGCAACTCGAGGGCTGAACCATCCTGAACCACCAAACCACAAATTAAGAACACCACCAAAAAGCATGAGGCATGGCTGAACCACCAATGAAAACCACCAATAAAACCACCAATACAACCTCAACCACCAATACAACCACCAATAAAACCACCCAAGCTGGACCAAATTCGGCATCTTCGGAGCTTTGCCTCGCATCTTCGGCATCGCTCATGCCGTGAGGTTCTCTCCTGGCCACGGCCTGCTGGGACGGCTGGTGGCGCATCTTCGAGCTGAGCGGAAGTGGCTCTTCGCTGCGGGAAGTGCACCACGGAGGTGCGGCTGGGGGAGGTGGGGTGGAGTAGGTAGGTGGTAGGTAGGTGGTAGGTGGGGTAGGTCGGGTAGGTGGGGCTTTGGTGGTTTATTCTTTGGTGGGGTTTTGTTTGTTTGTAGGTGGGGGAGCACTGGAGCTTCCAGTGGCGCTTGCTTTTTCAAACAGAACAAAAGATGCTCTGGTTGAAGTTCCCGGCGCTTTCGTGTGGGCTGGGCTTTGTCTCAAGTTGGCGGTTCGGTTCTTTTGGCTTCTGTTGGCGCAACCGACGTTTGGGTATGTTTCGAGCTCCGGCTCTTTGCGACTTCATGGTCTCAAGGATTCAATCCCGCACGGCGCCAGGGCTCCCCCACAGCAGTTGAGCCACGTCCTCAAAACCCGGGTAGATGAAGGTTAGGAGTGGACAATCCCAGCCAGAAGCAGCTGCGGATATCCGCCTTCTTAATTCTTGAAGCATGGTTCTGGGATCACCATTCAAAACCGGGTTTTGAGCAAGTGGCTCAGTTGGATCGCCTGTTTGCAGGTGGGAGATCGGGTCTTCGGTTCCCACTTTCGGTGATGCCGAGGCCCAGTCTGACTGTGGAACTGGGATAGTAACCAGATCGCAAGCAGCGAGGTTCAGTCAACGTAGGCCTGTCGGCCGTGATCAATGTGGGGTTAAAGGACATATCGCCTGCGAAATCGATTGGGGTGGGCCGAAGGACGTGGTCGGGAACCTTCTAGGCGACCCTTCCGAATTTGCGCATATCTTGGTCTGCTCACTGGAGTTTTTGTGATGGGAGCCGCGGCGGGCCGCGTTTGTTTTGGGCCTCGGCCATCCAGGTGGCTTGTATGCAGCAACTCGGCGTGAGAGAGGGACGCTTCTCTGGGGGCGTCTCGTGTGTTTTTTTTAGCACAAGTTCCGAGAAGTGCAACAGGGGAAGATGTGTTCGTTTCTACACCTTCCATTTGCTTGTGTGAAAAGCGTGACTGCCTTTTTGGCGTCGAAAGCCAGCAAGGAACAAATGCGACCAACAGGACCTAAGGAGACCAAGCCATTGACTGACCATCCTTTCAGAACTGCGAAATGGGGAGGTGCTGCGGCTTGGGGCCGTTTTGACTGCTGGAAGACCTCTTTGGCAGGTTCCATGTGATTCGTTTTTGGGCTTTCCGGCCGTAAGGTCGCGCCGGGCTTCCCTGGGCTCGGCGATTTGTTTGCGCAAGGCTTTGTTGCTTCAGGCCTTTGGGGCTGAAAAAGAGCAGCGAACAGTCTCGAGGGTCTTAGTTCCCGGGATGAGCATCAAAAAATAGTTATTTTGGGGATCAACAAAAAATTATTTAGGGGATCAAAAACAAATTATTGAGACCTAGTCTCCGGTCCCCTGCTCTCCTGGTCTCCTGGTCTCCTGGTCCTTGGTCTCCTGGTCCCCATGTCTCCTGCTGGTCCTGGTCCCTGGTCTTCTCGTGTCCTGGTCCCCGTGTCTCCTGGTCGCCTGGTCTCCTGGTCTCCTGGCCTCCTGGTCTCCTGGTCTGCTGGTCCTTGGTCTCCTGTGTCTTGTCTCCTGGTCCTTGGTCTCCTGGTCTCCTGGTCTCTTGGTCTCTTGGTCTCCTGGTCTGCTGGTCTCCTGGCCTGCTCTCCTACCCGAAACCGACCCTAAACCAAACTACACCCACCCTAAACCAACCCAAAACCAACCTACAAACCAACCTTGAAACCGACCCTGCGCAACTTTTAAACCAACCCTAAACCCGCCCTAAACCAACCCTAAACCAATCCTAAAACCACCCTAAACCCAATTTAAACCTCCCAAAACCCTCCCTAAACCCACCCTAAACCCACCCTAAACAGACCCTAAACTAAACCTAAACCCACCCTAAACCAATCCTAAACCAACCCCAAACCCACCCGAAACCCCAAACCCACCCGAAACCCAACCAAAATTAACCCTAAACCAACCTTGAAACCAACCCTACACAACCTTAAGCCAACCCTAAACCCAGCCTAAACCAACCCTAAACCAACCCTAAACCTGCCCTAACCCTACACTTACCCCAAACCACCGTAAACTTAGCCTAAACCATCCCTTAACCCAACCCTAAACCAACCCTAAGCCACGTAAACCGGCACTAAACCCAGCCTAAGCCCACCCGAAAACTACACTAAACAGACCCAAAACCAACCTAAGCCAACCCTAAACCCGCCCTAAACCTGCCCGAAACCTACCCTAAATTATCCCTAAAAACCCTAAACAACTTTCAAGCCCCAAACCAAACCTAAACCCACCCTAAACCAAGCCTTACCCAGCCTGAACCATCCCTAAACCAACCCTAAAGCAACCCTAACCAAACCTCATCCAACCCTAAACCCACCCTAAACCAACCCTACTGACCTTCAACCGAGCCTAAACCCTAAACCAACCCTAGACCCACCCTAAACCCGCAAACCAACCCTAAACCCACCCTAAACCCACCCTAAACCTACCCGAAGCCAACCTAGAACCACCCCAAACCCAACCTAAACCAACCCTAAACCAACCCTAAACCAAGCTAAGCCAACCCCAAACCCTCCCTAAACCAACCTTGAAACCAACCCTACACAACCTTAAGCCAACCCTAAACCCAGCCTAAACCAACCCTAAACCAACCCTAAACCTGCCCTAACCCTACCCTACCATTACCCGTAAACTTAGCCTACCATCCCTTAACCCAACCCTAAACCATTCCCAGGCCAAACCTAAGCCACCCCTAAACCCACCCTAAACCCACCCTAAAGCAACCCTAAACCCACCCTAAACCCGCAAACCAACGCTAAACCCAACCTAAACCTACCCTAAACCAACCTAAATCCACCCACCGTAAACAAACCCTAAACCGTCCCTAAACCAAGCCTGAACCCACCCCAAACCCACCCGAAACCCAACCTACATTAACCCTACACAACCTTAAGCCAACCCTACAGGCATTTAACCGATGCTAGATTCGTTGATAGAACTGCGCTTGTATCTGAAAAGTTGTGATTTTCGAACTGGAGCTGCCAAAGTGACCTTCGCGTACTGCGCTTGTATTGGAAAGTGTCTATTTTACAGCTGGAGCCGTAAAATGCGCGCGCTGTTGCCCGAAAATGATGTAAATTACAGCGTTTTGGCACCCCCAGGCGAGATAATTTGTTTTTGATCCTGTAAATAATTTGTTTTTGATCCGGGTGTCGATAATTTCTTTTTGATCCCGTAAATAATTATTTTTTGATCCTGCACCCTTAGTTCTCAAGGAACACCAGCCTCAGATGAACAGAAGAAAAGCGCATCGCAGGAGAGCGGGAAAGACCAGTGGGTGCTCTCGCTACGCAAAGCTCAGGAACCCTCCCCATATATATATATATATATATATTTCCAGGCGCTTTGTCGCATGGGTTTTCTCGAAACAAGGCAAGCTAAATTTCAAGCGCGCGCAACTTCCCGCAAAAAGCAAACAAACAACAAAGAAACACAAAAAGACGGGGGAAATCAGACTCCGCACCAGGTTGAACCAAGAAGTCCACAAGTCCTTCCCGCAGACTCCGCACCAGGTTTGAGCTTCAAAGGCTGGAAACCGCTCCCGCAGCCCATTTCCCTCAGATCCATCGGATCGGATTCGCTCCACCGAACTCCATGGCCTTCCGCCTGGCGCTTTGGTCGGCGCTGGGTTCGGCGCTGCTGGCCGGCGCCCGCGACTGCAGCAAAGAGGATTGCGAGGAGGTGGGGGGTTTGGTGGGGAGGGGGGTTGGGTTGGGGAAGGACAAAAAGTAGGGGATCGAAGACGCTCAGATACGGTAGTCTTTACCATAAACTATGCCAGCTAGAGATTGGAGGTCGTTAATTGCACGACTCCTTCGAGAAATCAAAGTCTTTGGGTTCCGAGGGGATGGTCGCAAGGCTGAAGCTTAAAGGAATTGACGGAAGGGCATCACCAGGAGTGGGGGGTGGGTGGCGGGGTTGGTGGGTGGGTGGGTTGGTGGGTGGGTGGGTGATGGGCACTTGGGGTGTATTTGCAACCTCCTTCGATTTGGGGTGTTTGAGGATGTTTTTTGGGGTAGGCTGCAACAATATAGTCTAAGTGTCCACGGCACGGCGGGGGGGGGGGTGACGGCATGCGATATGTTGGTTTTCCGGCCCGCCATCTGCGAGTTCTTGCCCACTTGTTTGACTCGCGCGAATGTCATTCCTGCAGGCCACTCGTCGTCCAAAGGGCATCTGTGCAACAAGTCGTGCTTCTTGGGTTTGTGAAGCCAGGCGTCAGAGGCCGTCCCATGGGCCTTTGACACAGGAGTCTTTTAGCTTGAGTTGGACGTTTTGCTAGGGACTTTCTTCGGGAAATCCCTGCAGAAAACCTACAAACAGGAGGAAAAACCGCCAAATGAACATGCGCAGGGCCCTTTGGAGCAAGGGTTCCAAAGGCCCGGGGAAGAAGCCAGGTAGAGGCGGCTTTTGCAAGTGAGGCATGGCACTTTGGCAGGGCAGCTTCCCCTGCGTCCAAAAACACCGGGAACAGCATCCTAAAGGTGGGGCTTGTCCTCCTGAAAACGCCACCGCCAACCGGTGCCCTCAAAAAATCGGCTAAGTGAGGCACACACAATGTTTTTCGGGCTTCATGAACGGGACGTGTCGAAGTCTGCGGATTAAACCGCTGCACAAATGGAGGTGGAACACCAAACTTCTGTCCCCCCGCATTTGTAAGTCGGGTACATTGAACATGGACATTTTCTTTCAACATGCAGATGCTCCTCAGACAGGGCTTCCTGCACGTCTCTTTTATTTGGGACCTTCACAAGTCTCAGTTTTTGGTTGGACTTCACCAGTCGACTGCAAGATCTGAAGGGGACGCCTGTGAGAACGGGTTGCTTCAGGCAGAGCTGCTGCAACACAAGAAGTGGTCGTACAATGTGCCTTGCGCTTGAGATCGAACCCGGGTCCGGGGATTTGGGGGAGGGGGGGGGGCAGGGGGAGGTAGTTTCGTATCCTGTCAGGTCTTCACTTGCTGTGAGTATCTCTTTTACAGCATGTGACCATGTCATGCATTTCGTTCAAAAGACTTGCTTTCTTGGGGTTATGGTGATGGAATCTGGGTTTTGTAATACTCTGGTGACCAAATACAACTTACATACACCAGGAAGTGGGCGCAATCCACCCTGTTTTGCCCAGAGTCACAAGACACCAATCAGCTGGGGGCTGGGACGGATTTCAGACAGAGCGCGTTTTGGCCGCCTGAAATAGGCTCCCAACCTTTCCGGAGCTGCAACTTTCTGGGTGAATTATAACGACCTCACACGTCATTCACCCCAAATGGTAGGTAGGGAACAAGCCCCCCATCGCCTTATTTCAGGTTTGGTGAAAAATCTGGGTATGGCTCAAAATTAAAGAGCCCAGAGGCAAACCGCGGGTTTTAGTCCTTGGTTCCATGTACCAAGGTGGCCATTTTGGATTTCCACTTTTTGGAGCAGCCACATATTGCATGCTGCACCCAGAAAACTTTGCACCTTGCCGCCAAATCACCCGGACAGCAAAGCGCGCACCTCGGTGCCGAATTTCGGCGGTCCGGTTCAAACCCCAGGCCCCTAGGAGACATTTTTCGAGTGCAATCTCGCTGCCCACATGGATCTGTCTGTCCTTTTTTTTTTAAAGGGAGGGCCATTTCTTTGAAATGGATTTGTTTTTCCGTTCTTCAGGGCGGGTGGCCTTTCGCCTCTTTTTGGTGATCCACCCCCCCCCCCCCCAGTTCTCCGCAATGGCGATTTTACTTTTGGCGTCCCTATCAAACCACGGCCAAGAGAGGGCACCCTCGAGGTTTCCTTCCAAAGGTTGAACCGTTCGCGAGGACGTGACGCACATGGTACCGTTCGCCAATCCAAAGCAAGGCAAATCAATCCAATCCAAAACCACCACGCAAAAGTGCTTTAAGGGGCTCAATAGTTCCAAGGAGGCTTGTGGGGTACTTGAAATCCAGATTACGTCATGATCAGAGTTTCATGCGTGCAAGTTGTTTGGTCCTTCTATTGCACGGCTCAATTTTTGGCGGCAAGCTGATTCTCCCCCCAAAGCAAGGGGCAACGCCAGGTCGACGATAGTAGTTCAATGTACTTGAAGTAATTGTTTGCTGGGGCTGGAGCTTGCTGTTTGCTGCTTGGAGAATGCAACAAGGACCTGATTCGCACACATGACATATTTCTTGTTTTGTTCTTCTTTTCCCATTGCCTACTGTTGTTCAAGTTCAAATCCCGACCTAAAGATCCAAATCACAGCAACACGCCAGCTTGGGGACCATCGGTGTCCTGTTGATTGTTTAGTTTGAATAGGACTAGATGGGTTCGATTGGTGTAGACGGGTTTTGTTCCATTCACCAGAAGTTCTCATCTATTTGTCCAGAAGCTCATCTGTTGACACTGGCCTAGGTTGGTTTTCTTGCATTTACCAGGGAAAGTTTGGTCGATTTGTGCAAAAGGTCGCCTAGAAAGTTGACCCCATGAATCAACCCCAGCTTACCAATAGTGGGGTGTCCGTGGGCTTGGGAATCAGACGCACGTTTGGAGGGGCGTTCACCATGAGTAAGCCGGGGTTGAAAATTGAACAGGAGGGGCAAACCGCAAATTTTTGGAACCATGTTTCCACTTACCAGGATAGGGAGTTTGGGGGTGGCCAAATAAAAAAGCACAGCAACAGCTTGTGTTTGTATGCGTCTGTGGTTTCAAATCCTCAAATCCAAGCAACAACATGTGTGTGTGTGGTCTTCAACCCAAAAACATCCTAGGACCTGCAGTACATCGTGCTCCCGGTCAGCGAGGACAGCGACACCTACCTCAGGAAGACCAAGCCCAAGGTGGCGTTGACCACCCGGGGCGGCGGCACCCGCGCGCAGTCCGGCGTCACGGGGCAGCTCAGGCCGGGGGGGGGGGGGGGGAGGATTTTGATTTTTCGTTTGCTTCTCTTTGGGGGAGAGGACGCCCAAGGAAGTCGCGGCGAAGTCATGCATCATACATATATGTACCAGTCCCTGGGCCACGTACCCCTCCCCCCACTCCCCCGCATCATCCGCATCTTGGGGATGATGCTGGCAATGCTGGGGATGCTGTCCAGTACCGTGCGAGCCCTGCAGCTTCGGTCCCAGACCCCCTTTCACCCCGTGAACCAACACCCCCGCACCTCTCGCAACATCCTACCCTAAACCAAACCACCCTGCAACCCCTCCTTAACCCCAACCCTAAGCCTAAATCAACCCAAACCCAAACCCACCCGAAACCCACCGCAAACCAACCCTGAACCAACCCTGAACCAACCCTAAACCAACCCACCAAGCCTAAACCAACTCCGAACCACACCCCAACCACCCAACCACCCACCACCCCAACCCCACCACCCCACCACCCCACCCCCCACAGGGGGGCCCCACCCACCACCCAACCACCACCCCACCACCACCACCCACCCCACCCCCACAGGGGGGGGGGGGGGGGGGGGGGTCCACGGCCTGGAACATATATGGGTGTGGCTCAAAATTAGACAGGAGGGGCAAACCGCTGGTTTTGGTCCATGTTTCCATTTACCAGGGTTCCATTTTGGTACCGGTTTTTTGAGCCACAGCCATATATATATATATATATATAAATATATTATCTTATTGTCTTTCATGTGCTTTCATTATATTTCATGTGTTTTCCGTGTTCACGTTTTGTTTTCCCCTCAGTTGTTTGTAGGAGAACTCTGTCATATGTGTAAATTTACTGTCTTTGATTGTGTTGTATTTTTTGTTCTCGTTTTGTAGTAGCTTGTTTGAACACGGTTTGGTTTGGTTTGGCTTGTTTTGTATGTTTATTGTATTGTGTCTTTTGTTTTAGGGTGCCTTTTGGTTAGTCATTTGTTATTTGTATTGCATGGCTTTGTTCGGCTTCGCCCGGTATTTTCTCCGGTTTGTGCATGGTTTTCGTGCTGGACGGGGAGAAGGGAGGCTTTTGTCGCTGGTACCGGCTACCCTTTGGGCAACAGGCAAGGACCAGGGGAAGAGGAAAAGGTGATCTCGTCGTGGGAATGACTCACGGTTCACACGGCGACCGGGGCCCCCAAATGGGTGGTTTCCTTTTGATTTCCAACTTTAGACCAAGGGGAAAGGGCGGAGGGTGTTGATAAATCAGGGGGTGCTCCTGAGACTCAGCAAGTTTCTCATTGACCGCGGCACCCTGAAACCCGACACTGGCCGAACTCACCTCCAAGTAGTTTTTTCCACCCACCCTAAACAGAGGCCTTCGCATCAGACCCATACGTTTGGCAGTATATCAGCAATCGATTGCAGCCCTGGTAAGTTTTAGCTTCATAGCGGCTTTTCCGTCGGTCTGAGGATTTATTACGATTCACCCCGATACATGTAGCGTGTTGGGACCCAGATGGCACCAAGCGCTTTGATCCATCATTGGGGTGGTTTCCAAGAATTGGGGACCACGCATACTTGGTCGGTTTTCTTTCGGCTCCCCCCAAGTTTTGGGCAGCCCTGCGCGGCTCGAGATGGGGTCCCGAAGATGTGGGCCAGCTGTTGGAGCTCGTTCCGGTGACATGCGGTGCCGCAAGACAAATCAATCCCACCTTGTGCCATCTTAGGTGGTTCTGCTGCCCGGTTTCATTGAGATAGCAAAGCCCGTACGCCATTAGAACCAGGTTAGAACCACCAGTCGAGGTGCTTTGCGCGCTGCGGGCACGGGATTTCCGACCACAACACCACCTGGGCAGAAAGAAATGCTGGCTTTCAGGAAGCCACTCCACAGGTTGGACGGGTTTGGTTTCACTCTCCACAAAGCAGCGGGGACTTGGCAGAGAGTTGGGACTGCTTTCCAGAAGACTTTTCCGCCGGCTGGACAGGTTTCCAGAGGGCAGAAAGCCGGAGACTTGGGGGGACTTGGGGGCGCCAGGGCTCTGGAAGACATGGGGCTCCTGGACGAGGCGCGACCCGGGGTGAAGGACCCAACCGGGCGAGAGAGCGGTCTCTTCTGCTAAAGCGCGCCGGTCGAAAGAAACAACCTCCGGGAGAAGCCAATGGCGTCTGTTTTCCCCTTCTTTGTTTCTTTACTTCTTCTTCTTACATATATAAATATACCAAATATATATATATATATATATATATATATGCAACCCCCCCCCCCATGGACCCTGGTTTTACTGCCTTTGGGGGATGGCAAATCTAGAATTTCCAAATTTATATTCTCGAAATGTCCAATTGTGGGTCCCCAAAGCGTGATAATTTGGAGCCCGGAGTCCTCCACAATGTCCCAGTATGATACCCTTTGCACATAAGATGTTACTTCAACTAGAATTGGAATTTTGAATATAGTTTAGTATGGATATAGTTTTCAAAAATGTGTTTATGTTCAATTACAGCTTAAACAAGCAAATCCTTTCCAAATAGCAGCTACATGAAAATGTAAATATATATTTTCGGCTAAACTCCAACTAATCTATAACACAAGAAGTTAGATGGAAGTTGTTTCCCAAATATAATCCAAGTGGTAAGTGTAATCTAAGACGAACACAACTCAATTTGCTTTTGATAATATCAAGTGAATAGAGACTACATCTCAAATATAATTCATATTAAATATGGCTAAACATTTGGACATTAAAAATAGGATTTGTGTTGTTTACATTCTGACCCTTTTGTAGCATAAGAAAGGTCCGACATTGAACTTGTTAGACGGTGTTCCAAAGGGAAATTTCAAGGGAAGAGAGGTTCAAAATCTAAAACTATCTCGCAACAGGGATTCTAGCTAAACCGTTGTATTTAAAGTTCTATGTGCGCAGGAAAGTTAATTCTATGTCAAAAGGTGGAGGTAGTAGATGAGCAAATGTGGACAGGTAGTTGAAGAGGGTGGGGGACAGTGTGTGAACGTACATACATATGTATATCAAAAAACACATACATACATACACACATATATAGTACCCCCAATGATCCTGCGCCTCCTCATAAAATACTGGAAAATGCAGTATTTTTGAGCGTTGCACCTGCCTTTGTTTACCTCCTGGAAAGGGGTCAACATGAGCATAGCTGACATGAAGCTCACCAAAAGCACTTGAAAGTTTGTCTAACCAATAACTTGAAAGTGTGTCCACTGGATCGCTAAGCACTTGAAAATTTGCTACTATCGGATGGAAGATTCAATATTGAAGATTACACAGAACACTTTCCTGAGAATTGTCAATCCTGGCCAAACCCAAATAGCATTCAAGTTCTTCTAACACTTGAAAGTGCTTTACCACTGGATTGGGGATTCAATATTGAGGAGCCCACAAACCACAACTTTCCTGAGAATCATCCATCCTGGTCAACCCCTAAAATGTTCAAGTTGTTCTATCACCTCGAACATCCGCTACCACTGGGTTGAACTATTTCACGGAAAACTTTTCCGAGAATCTTATCGAACACCGAGAGTATTGGGACAACCCTGGAATTTTTAATAATTTTTAAAAATTATGGGATTCAAGATTCAAGATTCAAGATTCAAGATTCCCAGAAAATATTTTCTCAGATTCTTGAATCTTGAATCTTGAATCCAGAATTTTTAATAATTTTTAAAAATTATGGGATTCAAGATTCAAGATTCAAGATTCCCAGAAAATATTTTCTCACATTCTTGAATCTTGAATCTTGAATCCCAGAATTTTTAATAATTTTTAAAAATGTCTGAGTTGTTCTTGTATTATTGGATGCATTCAAACTCTTTCAGATTGCAGGTGCTGATGTCATTGCTTTTATCACATCTGTATGCATGCATGCGTATCATATACATGTACGACCCTCCCCCCAATTTTGACACAAATCCAAGAAGCAAAAAGAAGCATAAAACACTGGAAAATACAGGTCAACCGCACCAAACCAGGGTCCATGGGGGGGGGGGTACCATATATATCTATATGTATATATGTACATATATACATGTATATGCACATCTCACATCGTCGGGGATTGCCTCCCCCATTTGAATCGGCTCGGACTTGGTCGTCTCTTTCTCGGGTTCTTCGAGGGCGTGCCTTAGGACTGGCTAGGAAAACCTTCAGAGAGGGCGAGTCCCCCGTTCTTCATTCCGCACGAGTCGTATTTCCCCCTTTTCACTGTGTCGTTTTTGCGCTAAGTCCCATGATTGGGGCTTCTTTTCAGTCACGATTTTAGTGTTCAGATTGTTCAGGTTCGCCAAATACCGGACCGCGATCAGCATGTTCCATAAATTCTCTTTGGTCCGGGGCAAAAAAGCTGTTGCAGGTCTCCAAGTTTGGGGCATCCCTGTGGGTGTCTTGTCATCTTTTTCCTTTTAGGATCACAAGAAACAGGGTACCCTAAACTGTGTTGCATCTTGCTTGGATGTTAGGACTTTAAACTTTTTGCCAACTCATGGGTTTTCCATGAAACCACTAAAAGTTAAATACTTTAGAGCCTCCGGCTCAGTCCGCCGACATTGTCCTCTCCCTTTTCTCCTTCTTCCTCTCTTCCTTGTCTCCCTTGTGTGCTCTCCCTCCCTCTGCTCCCATCCTCCCCATCCCCCCAAGCCTCTCTCTTCCCAATCTCCCTCTCTCGTATGTATGCATGCATGTACATAAGTATGTATGTATGCATGTATGTATGTATGTATGTATGTATGTATGTATGTATGTATGTAATGTAAGCAAGTAAGTAAGTAAGTAAGTACCTAAGTAAGTATGTATGTACGTAATGTATTTATGTATGTATGTATGTATGAATGTAATGTAATGTATGTATGTATGTAATGTATGTATGTATGTAATGTATGTATGTATGTAT
Source organism: Effrenium voratum (assembly GCA_963377175.1). Classification (NCBI taxonomy): domain Eukaryota; class Dinophyceae; order Suessiales; family Symbiodiniaceae; genus Effrenium; species Effrenium voratum. The sequence goes on from CAUJNA010000868.1 coordinate 120,113, forward strand.
GTGGATGTACGTATGTATGTATGTATGTAATGTAATGTAATGTAATGTAATGTAATGTAATGTAATGTAATGTAATGTAATGTAATGTAATGTAATGTAATGTGTAATGTAATGTAATGTAATGTAATGTAATGTAATGTAATGTAATGTAATGTAATGTAATGTAATGTAATGTAATGTAATGTAATGTATGTATGTATGTATGTATGTATGTGTATGTATGTATGTATGTATGTATGTATGTATGTATGTATGTATGTATGTATGTATGTATGTATGTATGTATGTATGTATGTATGTATGTATGTATGTATGTATGTATGTATGTATGTATAATGTATGTATGTATGTATGTATGTATGTATGTATGTATGTATGTATGTATGTATGTAATGTATGTATGTATGTATGTATGTATGTATGTATGTATGTATGTATGTATGTATGTATGTATGTATGTATGTATGTATGTATGTATGTATGTATGTATGTATGTAATGTAATGTAATGTATGTATGTATGTATGTATGTATGTATGTATGTATGTATGTATGTATGTATGTATGTATGTATGTATGTATGTATGTATGTATGTATGTATGTATGTATGTATGTATGTATGTATGTATGTATGTATGTATGTATGTATGTATGTATGTATGTATGTATGTATGTATGTATGTATGTATGTATGTATGTATGTATGTATGTATGTATGTATGTATGTATGTATGTATGTATGTATGTATGTATGTATGTATGTATGTATGTATGTATGTATGTATGTATGTATGTATGTATGTATGTATGTATGTGTATGTATGTGTGTATGTATGCATGTATGTATGTATGTATGTATGTATGTATGCATGCATGCATGTATGTATGTATGTATGCCCACCCGCATGCATGCCCCCCAGAAAATTTTTCCAGCGGCAAAAGGATGCATTGGGACCCCTGTTTTGCGACACCGGCTGCCCCGAAGACTGGGACGTTTTGCGACACCGGCTCCCCGAAGACTACGTTTAGTGGAACGTCATCAAATTGCCGCGCGGTACGTGGGGGACCCCCCCCCCAAAAAAAAACCTACGTAATAGACGTCGGGCGGGGGGGGGGTTAGGGGGGGGGGTTATCCTCTATCCTCTAGTAAGTATCCGACACGCCGAGCAATGTCGGCGGACTTTTAGCAGGGGAGCAGAAAGCAACCGAGTAAAATAGAATTCGCCTCATTCACTTCTTGTCTCTACGCAGCTTCGTGTCGTGAAGTCTTTTTTCGATGAGCCATGGAGGTTGGCCATTCTAGGGACCCCCTTGTTTGGATGGAAGGGAACTGGGCAAAGTCACCTAAGGGAAGGGGGGTCTCTATTTTGCAAAAGACATGTGTTTTTTCTTGGTTTGAAGGGAAGCATCTAAAGGGGAAAGGTTTCATTTGGGGTTCCAATATCTTCACTCCTTTGTGTGAATGGACCTTGGAAGATTTTGCGGGCCATCCTATCAACCCAATACCCACTACACATCTTTCGCTATACAGCGAAGGATCTCTTGGCAGCAACTACAATTCGACCAACTGCGCGAGTATAAGCGTGGACGGGCCCAAGAGGAATCGTCAAGTAGGTAGGTGTCAAACCCCAAAAATGTGTGATTTCCTTTAGGGTCTATAGCTATGAATTTAGATAGGGCTGAAAGGTGTTTGGCGGACCTGAATCCCCACCCAAATGACGTCGACCAAGGGTCTACCATTTAGATCCACACCCATATTGCTGGGGTCATTATTTTGACTGCTTCCAAGGGTTATCGTAGTCAACAATTGGGTGTTGTTTCCCTTTAACATATCACTTGGTGGGTGGCTTTGACAATGGTAAAATAGCAGGGCTATTTTGGTGAATAAGAGACCAACACAAAAACAACAAAAACAACAACAACAACAACCAAACAAAACAACCAAAGAAAAAACAAACAAACAAAAACAACAACAAACAACAAAACAACATACCTAGAGGAAGTACTCGCCAGGTGGATCAGATGCAGGCGATCTCGGGGGCTGGCTGGGCCATGGCTCCCTACCTCTTCGCGCCCAAGGATACATTTCTGCAAGCGGCCGACCGCGTCTTTTTGGGTGTGGTTTTTGTGTGGGCGTCGGAGTTTTCCGAAATTCAGTTCCTGAGTTCATGCACGTGAACAAATTTGTTGAAAGATTAGAGTTGCTACGGAATTTCCAGGGACCCCTCAAAAGGGTGCCTTTCGTTGCGAGTAGGATGGGAGCAATCTTGTTTTAGGCGTCACATAGGGGGAGAGAATAGGGAGGTGATGCAGGCAGTGTCACGTGAAGGGACTGATCCGTTCTTGAGTTGTCGTGTGGTCATAATTTCGTTCGCTTTCTATTGGCAAATAAGAAGTTTGGCCGTGTTTTTTTGGCCAATCAACTCAAGATCTGAGGTAAAGGGACAATCCAGTTGCCAAAGGTAAAGAATCTCAGGACAATTTCGATCACCCGACTTTTTCCAGGAGTGGAATGCCTACCCCCGAGTTCGGTCCTGCCCGCCAGTATGGCAACACATTTTCTCCGAGCTTTCCCTCCCGCCAATGCACATGGGAACTTGACGAATTCTTTGGGGTCCTGGTTTAGACCACCTCAGGTTCCATGGTTTTAAGGGGGGGGTAAGGTCCCAGTCAAAGAATCCTTCCGGTTTGGGTGTCCTGTTTCTCTTCCATAAACCCGCCCGCGCTTGGGGTTCAAATCTACTGGGGGGGGGGTGGCGGATCAGGCCAGCAGCAAAGCTAGGGAGTGTGATGGCGAGCTCGGGTAAGACGAGTTCATTGTCCAGTAAGGGGATCCCGTAAATCCAGGCGAGCAGCGTCCAAGCCAATTTGTCGATAGGCAATTCTAGCAGGTGTTGCCGGGGCCACTCGATCTCGCTCGCGAACGTGTGGAGCAGGTGGTTCTACTACCTGGTTTCATGGAGGTTATGGTAAGGCCCATACAAACGACTGTGTAAGCATATTTGTAGAGAGGAACATCAAGGAGGAAGAAAGATGTCCCCTGAAAATCTTTACCTGTACCGCCCACTTTTTCCTGTTCTCCTGTCTCTTGTTTATTCACATCTCCCGGAGGGTCAAAACTGAGACCGCTCAAAGGACATTTGAGGCTGACAACACACGGGCCCAGAGTTGGGGGGCGAAGGGTGACGAAAGGTGAGGGAGAAAAAGAGTACCAGTAACAGCATCATTTCAATCTTATACGCTTTTCCTGACCCACTCAAAGCCTTCATAGTGGGTACCGACGCCTTTTTCCTGCTTCCTTCGTCGGTTCCATGTCGGCTTGCTTTGGGACTCTGATTTTCTCAAAGCCTCAACCTCGCAATGCTGAGTCCATTAAAAGTGATCTCCAAAGCTCAAACTCTATATAAATGGTGCCAGCCAGATGGACACAACCCTCGAAAGTAAATATGAGAGGACCAGAAATGGCGAACGAACATCAATCGAGTTTTCTACTTTGCTCTTGACATGGGCTTGTGACGGTATTTGTCAAAATAGGGGGGACCCCGCCAAAACAAAAAAACAACAACACCGCAACAACGTGTGGTTTTCCTTTGGTTTCCTTTCAAGCCACACCTAAAACAGGGGTGGCCCACTCTGCTGAGTCGGGAGGAGCACTTCAGCAGTAGGGACCTGCTCGGGGAGACCACCTTCGGCAAACTGGACGAGCCTTGGAGCTGGCGATGCCGAAGTTACATGAAGTTACACATGGGGCATTGTCAAACATCGCCACCCCCCTAAAAATGGAATTGGGGGAGGGGGGTGACCCCTGGAAATCCATTTCCGGTTCCATTCTCCCTTTTCTTGGGAAGACTCGATACATGGAATTGACCCCCCTCCCCCGTACAGCAGGGGGGATTGCCAAACATATGGACTCTTTTTGGGACCTGGTGCACCGAAGAAGCCGCTTTTGAAAAGGGGATACCAAAAAAGGACCCCTATTTTTGACAAACCTTCACATGGTATGGGACGGGGTTTGAGGGATGCTCGAAAAGGTAGGCCTTTTTTTTTTTTTTGGGGGGGGGCTTCAATTTATCCACACGTCACTGTCCTGTGACGTGATGTGTTTAATCGCGCCCACAACGCCTTGTATTGTCTCTACGGGCATGGCCAGTGGCCATTGTCATCTAGGTCAACCAAAAGGCAACCCAAGCTCAAGATGGGTGATTCTCAAAATAGGGGTCCCTTTTTGTACGGTTTTAAGGGGGAAACCAAAAGCACACCAGAGACACCCAGACAAGGGTTCCTGATTTCAGGTCTGTGATTTGGTAGCGCTGGTCAGACCTACCAGTTGCCGATCGGACACCGGATCAAGATGCGAACACTGAGTGAATAAGAGTAATGCCCCACAAATTCGACAAATGGTCGCGTTTGGTTCCGTTCAACATTTGGTGACCGATATACCTATGCAAGGGTCAATCTTTAGATTGGGGCACACTCGCCAAAATACCATTGTGGCTCATACATCTTGGGTCACCGAGGCATTGACCCCTGGCAAGGAGAGTGGTCGGGGACATCCGCTTATCCGGTAAAATCACAGACAATCCATTTGGTCAGTGGCTGCATGAATTGGCGATCGAATTTCACTTTGGAGCGGGTAAGTGTTTGACTAGTTAGCTTGAACCCCTCTTGTTGTGACATCTGTCATGTTGGCTGTCGACCACATTCTGCCCGCCATACCTTCACGCCTTCGGGCTCCGTTGTTTATTTCTTTCCTCCCACCCACCCCTTTCTTGGATTCCAAAAAGTAGAAACCAGCGGTCAAACACAAGGCGCATACTTCGGGACCGATTCCTTTTTTTTTTTTCCCCGGCCTCCCTTAAAACGCATTCGAGAAGGTCTTGAGACAGACCTATTTTGGAACAAGCCCCAATTTTGAGCCGGAGCCATTTGGCTGTGGCTCAAATAAATGTACCAAAATGGCACCTTGGTAAATGGAACCAAAGACTAAAACCTGCGTAACCCTAGCTGTTTAATCTTGAGCCACAGCCATTTTGTGGGGTGTCTTTTTCCGAGGGCACTTTTTTGTTCGGTAGTTTCAAAGGACGTTTCAAAAGGAGCATTGAAATCCATTGTGGGTCCCGGCCTTAAAAACGTGACGAGCGAGATCGATGTCTTCACCCAGTTGCCCAGTGGTGCCCATTTTTCCATTTTTTTTGGGAAGGGTTCCCTTTAAACTCGGCCAACCCAAAAAACACGGATGCCGATTTACTTATTTTTTCCCCTGGACATCCACTTTTTTTAGTTTTGGGTTCCCTTTAAAACTCAACCAACCCAAAAAGAAATCGGAGGCCGATGTTTTTCTTCCCCCACTGGCCATCTGAGTCGATGTCTTTCAGGGAAACCAACCAGCAGGGATACAGGGGGAACCAGGGCTGCGGGGGGATTCCCCCTAAACGCACCATGATGAAATTTGATATGGGAAATGCTCCAAGGGAATCCCCGCTCCCTAAGCCCTAAACCCTACACCCTAAACTTTTACTGGCCGCCAGCTGCATCTCCCACCCCCCTCCGCACTGCCGCTTCGCTGGTCCAAGGATCTGACCCTCGCGGCCATCGCGACGCCCAAGGGCCAGCTGATCGCCACCTGCAACGCCTCGCTGCAGACCTACCTCGGGGTGGCGGCGCAGATCGGCGTGGCCCCGGAGATCCTCTGGAACGCCGCTCGCTCGCGCAAGCGCGAGCGCGAGCGCGAGACGGCTTCGGCCAAAAAACGGGGACTGAGGGGTTGGGTGTTGGGGGGGAATGGGGTGGGGGGGGAGTTGGGTTTTGGGGAGAATGGGGGGAAGGTGAGGTCCTGGAAGGTGGGGTAGGTCCCCTTTTTTTTCTGGATGAGTTGGTGGGTTTTGAAGAGAGACTAGGTCCCACGCCGCTTCCCCTTCGGCGTCGGCGTCCGCTTCGGTTTTATGGGGGCAGGGGGGGGAAGGGGGGGGAAGGGAGGGGGGGGTGAAGTAGCCGACTTGCCAGTCCTGGAACATGGGTATGGTCCTTTTTTTTTCTTCTTTTTTCTTTCGAGGTGGGCTTTGAAGAGAGAGACCAAGGGGAAGCCACCATGTTGGAGGAGTCGCCTGAAGCAAGACACACCCATATGTGAATTGGTGAACCTCAGTGTCTTTCTCCTTTTGAATGGTGATGGTGAATGAGTTATTTGGAATGCCTTCCATTGGTTTCGCGCAGACCAATGGGAGAACGGGGCCACCAGCACTTTTCCAACGCGACGGCCATGTTCGCTCTCGACCTTGGTTTTGGGGTCCAACAAATATGGTACACTCTTCCGGGAAGCAGCCGGTGAATCAGAATTCGACTTCGTCAGAGAAAACAACATGGTGGTTCTTTGTGCTTGCAGAGTCATGTCTGGTGCTTAGCGATTTGGGTCTGTGTCAAAATGGGGGAACCCCGCGAAAACTAGCCCAACAGTCAGGCAACTACATTGCTTAAAGCAACCGCAGCCTGGATATCAGCTTGAACCCCAAAGGCCCGCCCTAAGATCACAGCCATCCGAAACCAAGCCAACTCTCACCAAATCAGAGCCGCCCAGCCAAGACTCCTCTTGCTCCAATCCCGGAAGGCTCTTGCCAAAGCCGGATCTAGTTGTGATGCACTTGCTTGCGTTGAATCAGGGCTAGTTGAGAACACCTTTGGTGGTAATAGGACTTTAACTTTTTGCCAACTAATGGGTTTTCCATTAAATCACTAAAAGTTAAACTTTTAGCAGTGGGGAGCAATTATCATTTCAGGTGTCGGAATCCCCCTACTCCGATTCCATGTTGTTGTTACTTTCCGGGGGCCAGGTCAGGATCAAGAACAGTTCCAGGACCGGCCAAAAAGAAAGCCGGAGTTGCACCCATGTCCCAACCCCCACAACCCAAAATATCCTCCTTAGAGATCTCGATCTCTTCGCTTTCGCGTTCGTTCCCTCGTTCGCTCGTTCGCTCGTTCGCTCGTTCGCTCGTTCGCTCGTTCGCTCGTTCGCTCTTTCGCTCGTTCGCTCGTTCGCTCGTTCGCTCGTTCGCTCGTTCGCTCGTTCGCTCGTTCGCCTCGAGCGTTTTGCCATGTGAAGGTCGTGGTTGGGGCGACCTACCTCTGCCCCTTCAAGGTGAACGCTGCCATCCCCGCCTGGCCTTTCCCTGGCCTCTGCACCAACGACAACGAGGACCAGGCGACGAGTCGACGACTCCGTCCGAGTCGACAAGTCCGGGGTCCGGGGCAGAAGCGCCGAACGCCGAAAAGGGTTCCCCCGGCGCCGCGAGCTGGTGAAAGCACTTTCGGAGACCCTCCCAACAAACGTAGCAGCTGTGGGAGGGTACCTGGAAGAGGGTTTTTTCCTCCAGTGGGAGGGAGGGTAGATCTTTTGAAAGGGGGCCATTTGGGTTCTGGAGGCTTCTGCATATGTTTGGTATGGTCAAATCTGGTTGTGCTTGGGCTTGACAGGAAGTTCGTCATGGACGCCTTGAGGAAGTTCAGACCATTCTAAGGCTCAGAGAGCGCCGTGACCTTTTGTTTTCGGAAGTTTGGACTGTACATATGGCTGTGGGTCAAAACCAATGCTACCATTTTGGGGTAGGTGCACAGCCCATTTTAGTCGGGATTTTAGTGGGGATTGGGATGTTCAGGTACTACCCTTGGACTCTGTCCCACCCCCCCTCCCCGCCCCCCACGCCCCCTCCCCGCCGCCGATTTTTAGTAGTCGTTGCTCAATCCATTTGTGGGTAGGACAGCATCGAAGAGTAACTCACGCAGGGGCATTCGCATGACAAGGTTTTCTTTTGCTTTCTGCGGTTCTAAAAGGAATCCAGCCGGAAACTTTCACCAATTTCGGGGTTCCCCGATTTTAAGACACACCCAAATGAGCTCCAATCAAACTCGGGTGAAGGTTCGTACAGGGCAGTCCCGGTCAATAGCTGCGGCCGGGCAACCAGGATGGGTGTGTGTGTGTATGTGTATATGTTTGCGCGTGTTTTTTTCAGGTACCTATTTTGGGGGAAGCCAAAAGGTCTCCTAAATGGTGCCCGAAATGGGTGGGTGGGTTTGCTCACAAGGTAAGCCTCCCCCCCTCGCCCGGGTGGTAAAGAACGGGAAGTGCGGGATTCAAATATGGATGACATATGACTATAGTCATAAACATTATACGATTGAAAGATAGAATTGCACCCCCCCGATGGATCTACCTTCTTGCTGCTTGAAGACTGTTTTGGAGATGGAATGCAGTTGCTTTATGTGGAATGCCCCATGCGACTTGACCAGCGTCAGCTCACCCTAAGCAACGACATCTATCTCTTCAAAATCCAACTTGGAGTAGCAATTCCAATTATGTGTTTTTCTTTGAAAGGAGTTCCTATTTAAATTATTTTTAAACTCAGAAATTCTACCATGAACGTCAATTCGAAATAAAAATTCTAAATAACAATAGACAGTGGAGACACAATATGCCTATTCAAATCATCTTTAAGTCTAGAAATTATATTTGGTGTTGTTCACTTTTGATTTCTATTTGAGTTCTAAATAGAAAATTGAACAAATATTCATGGAAACATCTATTTTGAAAGAACATCTATTTTGAACATCCTTTTGAACATCTGTTTTGAAATGAGAAGGTACAATCAGTAAAACCTTTAAAAGGAAGCCACTATGTACATTCTCTTTAAAACTAAACATTCTATCCGAATTATGTACATAGCAGCAAATCAACCCGTTTGAACATCTAGGTTCAAATAAGAATTTTGACTACACATCTTGTTGGACAAGGAAATCCATTCTAAAGTCTCTTTAAACTAGAAACTCTACTAGGGCGTGTTCCTTATCAAATCCCATGCCAATTCTAATGAGAAAATTGAACAAACACAATCCTAGAAAAAGATCCCCTTTAAATCATCTTCCAAATCTAGTTTGAGACAAGAATTCTAATTCATTTTTGACTTTTAATTCTTATCGCCTACTTTGCATTCCAAGCAAACGCACTAAAAAAGCAAGTCAGAGTGAGTGTATTTGAACAGAAAGCATGTTTCCAATGAAATTCATTGATCAACCATCTACGAGAAATAAGTCCGATAAACCCCAAACCCTACACCCTAAACCTGTCCATTCTAAGCTGAGGTTTGGTCAGATATGGCGCCAATAGCCCCAAAGTAAAGTTCTGGAGCCAACAACCCAAAAGTAAAAAGCGAAACACACATCTGGAGCCAATGACCCCGCCCCCCCCCGGAAAAAAACAAGAAAAACGCCAGCAAGTTTCTGGAGCCAGAGACCCAACTGTTAAAAAAGGTAAAGAAGCAGAAGAAAATGTCTCTAGCCAATGGCCCAAAAGTAAAAATATTTTAAAAAAGAAAAACACATGTAAAATAAAGGAAAAAAAAGCAGGAAAGAGCAAATGAGCAAGCAACACACAACACAACTAAGAAAGAGAAAGCAAACACAACTGAGCCCACGGTCCTGAAGTAAAATGCTCTGACCATGTTTCTTCTTTTTTCCTTTTGTTTTTTTTGCTTTTCTTTTCAACATTTTTTTTTCAATTTTACTTATTTTTCTTCTAATTATTTGCTTTTGGGTGATTGGCTTGATAAGTTTGCTGTTTTACTTTGTTGCTTCTTGACTTTTGGGGCATTGGCCGCCAACATGTTACTTTGTTACGTTTTCACATTTGGGCCAATGGCTCTGACACGACATAGCTATTGTTTTGCATCTTCTGACAAAACCTCAGCTTAGGAATAGGACAGAGGAAATCCAAACCCACTGGCTGCGCCTTTCTTTGCCGCTTCTCCAAAGCCCCAAAAAGGCACACACCACTGCACATTCCAGTGAGTTCTAAAGGAAGGTAGATCCATGGGGGGGGGGGATACCGTAGAATTATATAAAACAGAACTAAGGCAAACCGCAATCACTCCATAAATAGATCGACGCACACAAATGATGTCATACGCGTGCGTACATACATTCATATAGACTGGGCCAACGTCAACGTCCGTGTGCCCCCTATCTTTTGGGCTCATGGGCTGGCACTCGGCGCGGCACTGAGGCGTAATCCTTCAGACAATTGGCCTGGGAGGACAAGTCATCCGCTGTAGGGAGCAAAGCCCGTGCGAAGGCTAGAGCCTGTACCTTGGTGTGACAGTTTCAACCAAGATGCGCATTCCAGGTCCGCGATCACTCCAGTCCTTGGAAGAACAAATGAGAATGACGGGCAAGTAGCAGCTCAGGCATGCTCCCTGATGTCATGGAATGAGCTTCGCTCCACAAGCCTGTGTGCCCATTGATATATAGAAGCAGCGCCAAGATTTCTTAGAGTCTGAGAAAAGTGGCTTTGGGGCCACGGCTTTGCAGACTCAAAAGGCATCGTGAAGGTGATAGCAATCTCTCAGAAACACGAGAAGATTGTTCTCACGGAGCAAGCCGCCATAGGTTTGCGTGCGCGCAGCCTTCGAAATGACTATTACCCACATTCCATTGTGAGAGAGTGCGTGACGTCCACTGTTGCATATCAAGAAGGCTGCACTGAGGGTTTCGAGTTCGAACCACCCTGTGCCTGACATGATGATGTTAGCCTGTGCAACTTTGAACGCCAGCATAGGACCTACGCAGAGTACCTTTTTGGCAGCGCCTCACATTCCGCACTGGCAGATGAGCGGTCTTTAGAAGTTGTCCAGCAAAAAGGTGGCGCTTGGCATGAGATTGGAAGATATGCCCTTGTTCTTTCTTACCCTACGTCCATTTCTATTCCTTGAAAACACATTGTCAAGATCAGACAAGTAAGTTTCGTACCACTGGTATCAGTCCTCAAATGGTACGCAGGATGAACCAGAAGCTCACAAAATTGAAAAAACGAGCCCGAGAAACCAAAGCCAAGGATATGTGAGGCAGACGGTCAAACAAAACACAGTACCAGATGACGGAATCACGCGCCATCGATGAACCTTCAGTTTCTATGCCACTTGGCTTGAGACGCATCATGAAAAACTGCGGAACCCTATCGAGCTTGTGAAGTTGCGCCTCAAGCCCTATCACATGTCGGTTACACAGTTTCGGAGCGCACATCGGCTTTAAAAAACCGTGAAGACCTTTACCTGGAGTACGACAACATTTGCAAGAACTGCGGCGCTTGTCAGGAGGTGAAACCAAAGCCGACGCATTCGCGAGTGAGTGGAATGCATTCTGAAGTCTTCGGCGAGTTGACTTTGGTTGACCGCGGAGAAGTTGAGTTCAATCTCAAGACGGACCCTCTCAAGTCGGACCCTAGTGATTCAAAGGGATCCAAATTTGCCCGCACTAGCGGTCGAAGAGGTAAACTCACTTTTCTTACTATTCTGGACGCAGCTACTTCCATGCTTCCTGCCTCTCCTGTTTCAGCCGCAAGTTTTGAGACGTACCCATTGAACCCGAAATCTCTTGCCGGAAAGCCTTGCAACCATTGTTTGAGCAGTGTTATCAGAGGAGGAACATCAGGCCTATTGCAACAGGAGCAAGCACGCCTTAGCCAAACCGGAATCCACGACTCGCGTCGCATGAAGCTCATGCTTGACGTGGTTCAACCGGATTCTTCATTGACTGGTGTTACATATCAGCAGATTATTCGCCAGGCGTGTGTGGCACGTAAATCCACAATGACTTTTGGAGGAATCACGCCCATCGAGGGAAGAAGATCGGCTGACGTCGCGAACGTCGAAACGGAAGATCCATCAGTTCTGACCTCAGACCACAGATCCGATCATGTCACTCAGGCCTTACCACTAGTTGCACTACGAACTTATCTTGAGGCCATACGTCAGATGATCGCTCGCCGTCGTGATCTTGCACAGGTTTTCCAAGTTCCTGGCAATAAAGTCGATTCGTTCAGACGGTACGATATTAGGAACATGGTCGAAGGAAAAGGTCCTTATCATTGACAGTTCCATGGCAGGAGTTAATTTGGGTTCCAGATTGTCACAACAAACATCAGCAAGATTAGAGAGGAACAGGTGTGCTTCGATGATGTTGACATTCCGGTGGAAACGGCTCGTTTACCATCAACCCTTCAACATGTTGCCCTTGTCAAACAGCGTTGGCAATGTCAGATGACCGGCCATTCAGATGTTCCCTTGCAGGATCCACACGTATGTCACAAACCGCGGCAGCAGCAGATTGGCGTGTTTCCACGCCTATCGATTTGCGAAACGGTTTCGACCCCACGACGGCAGATGGTCAGAAGCGCTGTATGTAGATCATCGCGGATCACGCGCCTTTGTTTTCGTGGCCCCTGAACGCAAGGCGTGGAGTCAAGTGACAAACTTGCAGGATCCCGCAATCTTGGCAGCCAAGCAAGAGAAAGCTTTGCCTATGGTTCTCTTTTTCATGGAGAACCCCGCTGGCAGCAAGATGTGGCGGTTAGCCTAAGTTAGCCTTGTATGGTTCACCTTCTTCGTCAACAAGGTGTTTTCTGGGGCAGTTGCATATGTGCACGTTTGGAGACTCCCATGTTCATCTGGTTTCCTGACTTCCACACCTTGGAATTTGCCGCATTGGCGGTGTGTAGTCCACCAAATCATGAAGAACAGCTGATTTCACTACCTGTGTCGTCGCCGCCCGTGAACTTATGGGCATGGTCGATGTTTTGCCAACGGGTACGGAATACTGTTTGGACACACAACCTGCGCTCAACTAGTTCTGACCCTGCGTTTCAACCATTGTGTTCTGTATTCTGGTACATCTGGCAGGAAAGTTTGCGCAGATTACACCTGGCAAACCTTGCAGTATCCAAGTGGTCTTTCATGCAGCTTCTTCATGGTACCATTCCGCTCTTGGTGAGCTTCCGCCAGATGTGGTGAAGGCGCCCGCTGATGATGGTAATAATGGCAATGCTTTTGAGCTTGCGGGTGCTTAGGATGGGAAGCTCCCGCATGCAGCGTGGTTTGTCACAGCAGCGCAGTCGCACGCGCCCCAGCATGAGCAGACAAGGGGCCGAAAACAAGTTCCGAGGGTCGTGCCTGGCAGGTGCGAAGCCCCTGCAACACAGCTGCCAAGGCGTGGCACGGGCCCGGAAGCAAGGAACGGCAGCGCTGCAAGCGCAGTGGCACGGCGTGCAAACAGGGGCCAAAAAGACTCAAAGAAGGGTTGGGAAGCCCAGTCAGAAAGCTTCGGCGCCCCAGGTGCCGCGTCGGCGGGGAAGCCAAGAAGCAAATATAACTAAATTACAGCACACGCACATATATATATATGTATAAATATATATTGTTTCATTGCATTGCATTGCATTGCAGTGCATTGCGTTGCGTCGCATTGCGCTACAATGCGTTGCGTGACACCGCGTTGTGAATCTTTTCATGACAGCGCATTACAGTACAACGCGTGGCAACACATCACATTTCATATCATTTCATTTTGTTCCACCCACACACATATATATATATATATATCTATATGTATCCATGCCTGTACATACAGACAGACAGACAGACATACATACATGCATGCACGCGTACATACATACATAGCAAAGAAACACACTCGACTTGTTCTTGACGCACACACCCTCTTGGCGTCGGCCCCTTTTTTGGTTGCCCCCCCCCCCCCCTCCCCTCCCTCCCCTCCCTTCGCTCCCCTTGGCCTCCTGCCAGCTGTGGGTGGAGAAGAAGGAGCAGTTGTTGCGCATCAAGGGCCTGAACCGCAAGCTAAAGGTCGACAACGCCTTGGTGCAGCAAAGGACCAAGGCGCATGCGCGCATGGGAAGAAGAGGCAAGTTGTTACCAAGGGCACGGAACATGGGATTCTCAAGGCATGCCCGACAAGAAGTGAGGCGCGTCGACCCTTTGTTTGGCTGGTAACTCTGAAAGGGGGACCTTGGGACCACCATCGCCACACCGCCACACCACCACCGCCACCACCACCACCACCACCACCACCACCACCACCGCCGCCGCCGCCGCCGCCGCCGCCGCCGCCGCCGCCGCCGCCGCCGCCTGCCAGCAGCAGCAGCAGCAGCAGCAGCAGCAGCAGCAGCAGCAGCAGCAGCAGCAGCAGCAGCAGCAGCAGCAGCAGCAGCAGCAGCAGCAGCAGCAACAGCAACAGCAACAGCAACAGCAACAGCAACAGCAACAGCAACAGCAACAGCAACAGCAACAGCAACAGCAACAGCAACAGCAACAGCAACAGCAACAGCAACAGCAACAGCAACAGCAACAGCAACAGCAACAGCCGCCACAACAACGCGAAGTTCGCAGCCTTTGACTTTCGGAAGAGGCTCAACATGTTGGACGGACGTGAAGCCACTTGGTGACCCCTAAGCCTCAAGGGTTTGCAAAACATCCTTTTTTAAGACCGTCTCAAAGTGTAAGCAGAGGAAAAGGCCTTCTCCCTCTGCATTTTGTTGGGGCCCTTTGTTCCACCTGGTGCGGGTCCCTTTTTCTGCGCGTCTTTCCTTTGGGGGGGGTACTCCAAGCCCCAAAGGAAATACCTGACTGAGGGGTGCCGAAGACCATGGTCCTCAATACTTGGACTCTCTGGTTCCATGTTCGTGGACAGGAGGCGAACGCAAAAAAAATTCCGAGACATACACCCGACTGGGCTTTCGGACATTGCCAGGTGAGCCACCTCCTTTTTCAGTCGACGCTGGTGACCCGGCCGTTCTTTGGTACCATTTTTGATCTATGTGGGTGTGGCTCAAAATTAAACAGGAGGGGCAAACCGCTGGTTTTGGTCCATGTTTCCACTTACCAGGGCAACCCATTTTGGTACCGGGTTTTTGAGCCACAGCCATGTACCTCGGTTTTTGATTGGAGCCGGTTCGCGGATGACGTTTTGTTTCTGGGATTTGGTTTGTTCTGCACCGGGCTTCCTTTGAAGCTCAAGCCACTCACTGGGCGGCTCTCAGCTTTTGTTCCCTGTCACTCCGCTGAGATCAGCCCGGAGGGGTACCTGCCCCAGGGTGACAAGATCATCTCAGTGCGCTTCAGCCCGGACTTCTCCGGCACCCCCTTCTTTGCGGACGAGCGCCTTGGAAGAAAAACAGGATCTGAGTAGGTGTGTGGCAAAGCACGGAATCCCAACATGCAGTGGGTTCCTTTCGGGTTTTCCTTTTGGCCAGCCCCAAAAATGGGTGCGCGCAAGCAAGGTCATGATTGAAATCTGGTGTATGCAAAATTGACTCCGCCCAAAAACGAGGTGTCCAGTTTTGTTCTTCCAAACTTTGGGTCACTCGCCACATCTGTCTCCCGCTCTTTTTGGGAATGCGCCTCAACAGGGAGACCTCCAAACTGGCGCTTTGGTTCTTTTGTCACTTTTTTCAGCCAAGGTGAACAGGACAGCCTCAAAAAGCACACCAAATCGCAAACACAAAAGCACCAGCACACAAAACCCACACACAAAAACAACACCAAGTCGCAAACACAAAGCACCAGCACAAAATTCCACACAGATAGGCACATCAACTACATCAATCCACCGGTGGACCCAGCCTTTTTCCGCGGGACATGACGAGAGACTCGTTTTGGTCGGCGAGGGAGACCGTGGACTTTGAACCCATCAACACCTCGAAGTTCAGCGCTCCGGCGAAACCGCGATGGCCGGGGGCCGGGTCGATATAAGAAATGGGCAGTCGGTTGGACTGGCGATGAAGCCTGAGAAGGTTGGAGCAATCCCAGCACGTCAGGTGCGGCAAGAGGCCCTGCTTCTTTGTTGTCATGCGTTTTTCAGGTTTTGTTTTTCCCCCCAAGATTGAGTTAACAGATACCTGGTTTTGATTGCCCCAAGTCGGTTTGCCAGCAATTTCGTGCAGAGTGCTGAACAATGCCTGGTTTTGATAATCCACATGCACCCGACATTTTGGTTTGTCATGTACTCGAGTGCTGAACAACTTCCAGTTTGATTCATCCCCCCAAGTGCTCGAACAATGCCTTTTGATTATCCACATTCATC
Organism: Effrenium voratum; assembly: GCA_963377175.1. Lineage (NCBI taxonomy): Eukaryota > Dinophyceae > Suessiales > Symbiodiniaceae > Effrenium > Effrenium voratum. The sequence continues at coordinate 136,028 of CAUJNA010000868.1, forward strand.
CCAATTTTGGGGTTTGTCATGGGGATTTGGCTCAAGTGCTGAACCATTTCCAGTTTGATTCATCCGCCCAAGGTAAGGTGCTCGTCTTCCGCCTTTGGGTTGGTTCGTCTCCCGGGTGCGGTGAAAAACTGCAGGCAACCTGGGGCCCCTGGACGACGTGCTGATCGGCGGCGGCCTGGTGGACAACTTCGCCTTCATGGCCACGGAGGACTGCGGCCTGTCGCCACAGGTGTCCTTTTTAGGTTAGTTTGGCTGAAAATAGATGGTTTCGCTGGTTTGGAGGGGTTTTATTCCTTTTACCAGGGAAACCCACCTTTTTTCCGAAAGGCCACCTATGCCTGTCGCGCTTCTTGGGTTTGTGGAATTGATGGACCCCCAAGAGGGGCTAAGGGAAAAAAAACTTGAACCCCTCAAGGCCTTATTAAGCGCTCAGGGATAGCCCCCCCCCCCATACCTTTTCTTGGAGGTCCGTGACTAATCCCCCAAAATGGCGGGCTTGAAGCCTTTCTCCCAAAATGTGCCCGCCCAACAAATCGTATACTCAACAAAAGACACGCTCAGAATGGGTATGTTGCAACATTGCCTCGAACATGGTCCCCGAACTGCCCCTAAAACAGTTGACCCACAATGGCACCCAGTTGAATGCAAAAGGCCTCTCCCGGAAGTGGCAGTTTCACGTCTGGGGCATGAAAAGCCTCCAGGAAGAGTATTCAGAATGTATGGGTTCAACTTAAAGCTGGGAAACCATGCAACTTTTCTGGGATCCGTCTTTCATTGAACACAACTGGCAGTTCAATGCACGAGGTCAATGAGCAGCTTGGAGGTCAAAGCACAGGTGCAATGAACAGCAGGGATTTCAATGGACAACTGGGGAATGAAGAGCTGCGGGTCAGCCATGAAGAAGAACCAAGAAGAAATGCCTCCCGAGCACCTTGTGTCACGCCCCCCGAACAGGGCTCAAAGTTTCGCGTGTATCTGTTGCCAGACAACAGCTTCCGAGCGCGCAGCTGTTGCTTGGTGGTTCCCAGCCATTCGGTTCCTTAGCTTTTTAGCTTTTTAGCTTTTTAGCTTCTTAGCTTTTTAGCTTTTAGCTTTTTTAGCAGTTTAACTTTTTAGTGTTTAGTCTTGATTTCCATTTCACCCACAAAAAGTTAGTCACTTGCAGCGGAAAGCAGGGGATCTGAAAACGGACAGCCCAGGTTGTTTTCTTGTGACCTTCGGTGACCGTCTTCCGTCACCGGTGAGCACCATAATTTGGACGTCCGTCTGCGATATTCAAAGTTGGTTCTTGTTTTGCTAGACAGCCGAACAGGGGTTTTTGGTTCCTCTACCTTTTAACCCGCAGAGGCTTTTTCTTCCAACAGCCAGCAATACTACCAGGAGGAACGACAGACACCAATCCCGCAGGAGCCGAGGAAGATGCCGGAGACGGTTCCGCACAAGTTCCTGGCGGGGCGGGGTTGGGGGTTGGGTTTTGGGGTCTGCTTTGCTGGTGGCACCTTGGAAGGATTTCTGGGTAGAGGATGCACCCATGCAGAGATGCTTTGTGTGCCTGGGCTTCATGCTCTTGGGAGGCGGTTTTAAGCGGACCGACGCCGCGAGCCGTTTCTATGCGCTTGGCCCGACTTTTTGGGTCTCCTCGAATGTCTTCCAACCGAAGTGAGTGTGCAAGGAGGTGATATAGGCGACTTGACCCCAAAAAGCGAGACGGCCTCTAGGCTAGGCAGCCAAGGAATTGTCAAGTGCTGGTGAGTCTGGGAGTCCATGGTGGTTTTCTGGAAAAGCGCGCGGGAAGCGCACTGCGCAGTTGTACGTTCTGAACTGGGTCCAAAGTGGCCGAGATTTGCTAGTTGCTCTTTCTCATTGTTTGTTGGATCCGGTTTGCCTTCAAACCATCATGCTCGAAAAAGGATGAGAAGATGTCACTTGGCACCCGGGAAATCCGTTGGAATTATCCATAAGTCCAAAAGTCAGTCTTAAGATGAGGGGATCACCCAAACTGGTTGACTTCCTTTCGTTTTTTTTCTCCCGGCTTTTGGGGTGGTTCCCCCCACCGTCCCAAAACGGGGCCGCCGGCGGACCTTGCCGTGTTTGCGTTTGGTTGGCGCCCCCCGGGATGAACGCAACCGGGGTACACCGAAGCCACCCGCTAGAAATTTTCAGGGCCGCTCGAAGCTGATCGAGACGCCGGTGACATTGCAGCAGGCGAGACGCCAATTTGGTTTGGGGGGGCGGGGGGGGGGGTTGGGGGTTTGGGGGGGTTTGGGTGGTTGGTTGGGGGGTTTGGGTTGGGGGGTTGGGATTGGGGGGGGGGGGTTGGGGGGTTGGGGGTTTGGGTTGGGGGGTCTACCTTTCTTTGGCGCATTTTGCCAAGGGATGTTCGGACTGGATAACTTTTTGATCCGACGAAGGGGTTTTCCGAATTAGACCACTGAAAGTTAAGCTTTTAGCAGGGGAGCAGAAAGCAACCGAGCTTTCTTGCCCTCTGATCACCTAAAGGTCTGCCTGCACTTGCCCAAGAAAAAAACTACCCTTTTGGTCTGAACTTGCTATTGCAATAAGTAGGGAATGAAGATTGGAATGAGCTGGTTTGGGATTCCGGGATAAAAGACGCCATAGGATGCACAGTTTATAGGGGTCATTCGCACATTCCAGACGGAGCAACAGCAAGTAACTCTTGGAGCAGGTTCCATGAGATGCACATCTAGCTGCAAATGGCCGCTTCAGCGGCGCGGCTCCGGGGTTTACCTTTCCTTGCCGATTGGTCTCCCTTTAAGCCAATCCAACAATGCTACCCTCTTAAAATGATACACCCATTTGAGATCTACTCAAAGACGGACACCCGATTTCATCAACAAAGGGTTGATTCAACCCTTCGCATTGCCAATCACTGACGAGGAGTGAAGCTTCAGTGGCTACGTATCTGTCAAAGCAGGGGTACCCCAAAATCCTGGGGTTCTAGGCAAGATACTACAGAGTCCAAAGCCGGTTTTGGTTGCGAACGTTCTCCCCGATACACCCTGCATACTAGTGGGGGGGGGGGGGCAAGGTTGAAGGACCTCATTTGACCTACTTGTGTTTGCTTAGTTGACAAATAAACCTCTGGCTGAGACATACGGAGTGATTAGGATCTCTTTTTTTGGTGGGCCCAAGGTGTGGAGTTGTTGTCTCTGGATGGTTGTCTACCCTTGTGGCGATCGGGGCTTGGGAGAGCATCTCTGCTTTGTTTCGCCGGAGTTCCTTGTTTGTTTCGAGCTTGGGCGCTTCCAGTTTGGTTATTGACTGCGGGCTGACCGCCCTTGCCACAAAGAAGTTTGAAGTTGAAGATCCAGTTGCCCAATGGGTGAGGCGTTGTCTTTGCACCATGGTCAGCAAGCAACGGAGGTCGTTTTCCGTCCCTGCATCATTTTTGTTGCGCAAACTCCGATCCAAAAGCAATATCGTTGGTTTCAGGCTATGTGCCCCTAAGTGGGCTTTCTTGGGGCGTCGAAAGGGGGGGTGGGAAGCCAAAAGTCCCAATGTGCTGCTCCGGAATGCAAGGGTGTCTTTTAAAAGGAGATTGCTCAACGAAGCTTTTGGTGCAATCCTGGGTCAAATTTACTTGAATGGCTCAAGCATTTAGTGGGCTGGATGGTGAAACTTGGCCACCAGCCCCTGTCCCATAGGCGTGACAGTTACCAAAGTCCGGCAGTGCGGAGGGGCAGAAGTTTCACAGAGAACAACTACCCTCCCGTCCACTAACACTCAGCTCCCCCTAGCAAATTTGTTAGTCCATTGGCTCACTGGTCACGCGGTGCGGAAATGTCTGGCCAGCGAGCCAGTTGGCCGGTGCAGCTCTTCGCCAAGTTGGTCAAGTCCAGTTCGATGGCCATCTTGCCATTGAGCTTGTTCGCTAGCTGGTTACTTCAGCTAGCAAGCTAGGGGATTTCGCCAGTGAGCTCCACTTGACTCGTCAGCTTCACCCAAAGTCGCTTCCAGCAGCTTCCACCGCCGCGCAGGCGGTGGGCTACAGCTCCGCGGCCTTGGCGCTGTTGGGACTTTACTCTCCGGAGGGTCTCAACAACTTCACCGGGGGTGCCTTCGCGCCCCTCATCGAGCAGGCGGGTTGGGGTGGGGTGGGCTGAGTGGGCAGGGGGGTATTGGGCCTTGGTTTGGAGTTCCTCTTTTTTTTCGGTCCGGGAAAAGGGTAGTTGAGAGACTTACCCCAAATTTGGAGGGCCAACCCCCGCATCACTTGGTTTGTGTGGGTCTTTTCAGGAAAAACTGCCAATGGAGCCGGTTTCTGGGGATCGGCGTTTTTTTTTGGGCAGCCCCACTTTCTGTGACAAAAACTGGGGGGTCTTGGGCCGGCTCCTGCCGCAAATTTGGGCTCTCCTCATGTTTTCCGCCTTGAGCGGGTGAGGATGGTCAGGCCAAAGGTGTGTATCATCCCTGCGAAAGGCTGAGCTGCGACGGGGAAGAGGTGAAAAAGCCGGCGCTGCGGCCGGCTTTTTGTTTTTTTCTTTTTCCTTCTTTCTTGGCCCCGCAAAGTCAGCATCGACCGGATGGTTCTGGGGGGGGGGCTTTGGCTGTGAGGTGGTGAAGTGCGGAAAGTTCTGGTACACATTTGTCAGGTTCCCTTCCGAACGCCCAACAGCCGAGGCGTTTTGCTTCTGTTTATCTCCAACAAGACGGCGCCCAAATCCCTCCCGCTATCTCCCTTCCTTGAGAATGTTAAGCCCGGATGAATAAATCCCTGGTTGATTAGGGAGTGTCCCCTTTCAGTAGGGATTCATCACTTGTGCAGGGAACACCCAGAAAAATGGTTTTTTTCTTCTTTTTTTTTTCTCCTTTTATTTTTTTTGTAAATTAATTTATTATTTGTTATTATTATTATTATTATTATTATCATTATTATTATTAACCTGGGTCAACATCACTCCTTTTTGTCAACCTCCGCCCTCCCGCGCCCTCACGCGGTTCCTGCGCCCTCCTGCGCCTTTGGTTTCGGTTCCAGGACCCCTTCCTCTTCACGGGGCGGCGGCCCTACTGGCCTATCAGCCTCGGCCGCAGCGGGGACGACTCGGTGAAGAACTTCTACCTCGGCGCCGCCTCGCCTACCGGGCGGTCCGAAAAGTTGTCGGTGGCCAGACCCGAGGTTGCCCGTTTTGGGGTCGGGTGAAAAAAGGAAGCCACGGGCAAAAAAAAAGGCCCTTCAGTGTTTTTTGGTGGGTGGCCTAAACAAGACCAGAAATCTGGGTTTGTTTTTCTTCTTTTTTTTCTCTGCTCCCCGAATCAGTCACGAGACACACCCCTTGATTCGTATACGCCGCTGAGTCACGGGCCCCCAGCCATTGTGTCAGCATTTCTCTGGCGCCAAGTACGGCAGAGTGAACAACAGCGGAGCCAGGGGCTTCGGCTTCAAGAAGCATTGCGTCAAGCTCAGTTGCCCAGAGCAAATCAACCCAAAGCAAAGAGCCAACCGCAACTCGAAATGCCCAGAGCGAATCCAGCTTAAAACCTCTTGGTTTGCCAATTTGGGTATGGGTCAAAATTAAACCACCGGGGGGCCCCAGGTTTATGGGTTCCATTTTGGGTACCTGTTTTTGACCCACAGCCATTTTGGTATCCATTTTCCGTCCAAAAGGGTCCACAACTTCCGGGTCCTCGCCCGGGAAATTTGGGGACGCGAGCCCCCCCCCCCCCCACCAGGAGGCCTCGTCTGAGGTCGCCACTCACGGCGCATGAAAGCCGAAACAAACGAAAAAAGAAAAAAGAACCCCCACGCGTTCAGAGATGTTTTCCATTCTCTTTTTTATCGCCTGTTTCTTGGTCCGAAGCGGCACCCTCAGGATTCCCCTCGAAGAAAAAGCGCGGCTGAAAGGGACACCCAGCCCAAAGTTCAACATAGGACTTCTGCAACCCATCAGCATTCAGCTGCCAGGGAACGCAACCAGCCTGGTACTTGGAGTGTGGAAAAACCGTTTGGTTTTTAAGTATGCGTGTTTGGTCAACCGAGTACTTTGTGCCAAGCCCCTTGGTTGGAACCTACAAAAACATGGGTTTTGGGGATGGTGGCTTACTGAACACCATTTGCCGCAACCACAACGCCCCTCTCATCTAGAATCGAGGTTAGCCCCCAAAAATCCGGGCCTGACCAAAACTTCTGCGCCTCAAGCCAAAAATGTGGAACCTCTCACCGGCTCGAAACGCCACCCAAGGACGGGGGCTCTGTGGAGAACGGAGGTCTTCCTGAGGCCATCCGCAGCGGGGCGAAGTGCACCATCGTGCTGCTGAACAACCAGCGGCCCATCGACACCAGCGCCCAGACTGCCGGAAGACGGGCCGATTTTTTTTGGTTCTGCCCGGTGGATCAAAACAAAAAGCACGTTTGCGCCGTTTGCGCACAGGAAAGAAACGGCCCCTCGTACGAAGATTTTGCACGTAACGCAGCGGTGTCAGATTCAAAGAACCACAAAGAATCTAGGGGCAACTTGCCGGTAAGAAACAAGGGAAGCACCTCTCCAAAAACAAGAACCCACAACATGGTGAAATGATCTTTAAACAGAAGAACCAAGTCTCCTGCAATTGAACAAGGAAGCAAAAAGCCAAAGAACCATGTTTTCGGAATGGCCTCTCGTCCATTCCGAGGGAACCGTGTTCCTTCAGACTCAGAACCCTTTTCCCACCCAAACCGACCAACCCCCGAAACCGGAGGCGTGGTGGGCGATTGGTGCAACCCCCCGGCTGCGGTGCTCGCCAACCCGCTGCTGCTGTTGGGCCCCAACGGCATTGAAGGGGACGCGGCGACGCAGCCCGACGTCGAAGAAACAGAAGACGCGAATGGCCGTCTTGTTTTTTCCCCCGTTGTTGTAAAGTGAATCGATTTCGCTACCCATTTGGTTAAGAACTGTTTAAGCCCTGGTTGGCTTGTCACGGGAATCGATTGCACTACGGCACTTGTATTTGTTTCCAGGGGACTTGAGCCTATGGAGGCCGTGTTTTTTTTTTTTGTGGGACGCGCAGGGCGTTTTGTGAGCATAGGCGTCCTTTTTGGTTGGTTTGCTGGTTGAACATAGATGGCGATTCCTGGTTGACCTGGTTGTTTCAGAATATGCCGGGCCATCTATTTTCCCAAAAAGGACACCTATTAGCTTGTAAGGCTTTTCATGTCCCTTTCCGTGAAACACGGAATTGCAGAGGGTAAGCACTTGCCAAGCCAGCAGCTACAAACGCGCTTAGGGGCCGTTTCGCATGGACTGCTGCAGATCACTGTCCATCCGCAGCATCACCATGTATCACTATTTGGGTGTGGCCCGAAAACGGCTTGCTGCCGGTAAATGGACATACTGGAATCTGCGGTCCCCTTCCCATCTTTTCCTTGAGGGCTTCAGGACTCCTTGCATGACGCTCAGCATCCAATTCTGTTGCTTTGGGTTCAAAGTGATTAAATTGAAGGGCTCAGCTGTTTGGTACCTGGGTTACTGGGTAGTGGGAAGGGCGAGGTAAGATAGAGTTGGGGCAGGGAGGCGATGATTTGGGGCCCGAGTAGTAGTTTAAACACGTTGGAGAGACGTATTTGAGGTTTGGCTTCCATGCAGTCGGGTGGCGTTTAACGGGGAAATGTACGGAACCTCCCACTCAAGCATGGAATTGGGAGAGGGGATTCCAAGCCCCGCACTTCGACCTCATTGATGAAGACAAGATAGCGGAACTGGGGTCTCTGGTGTCTCCGCCCAAAAATTGGCTCTGGGGTGGTTTGGGGCAGCATGTAGCGAGGTTCCGGGTTCCGCCGCTGGTGATACTTAGAACACGCATGAGTGCCATGACTCACACCACAGTTCCCGTGCGTGATAAACGGCTTTCCTTGTAGAAAGGGAGCCTGTGCACCGTGCACTTCCATATTTCTTGGTGGGAAGGTGAAGATTCCCTTTGTTGCTGCAGCTGCTTTTGTTGCTGTTGTTGTTTATGTTGCTGTTTTTGCAGCAGCAGCAGCAGCAGCAGCAGCAGCAGCAGCAGCAGCAGCAGCAGCAGCAGCAGCAGCAGCAGCAGCAGCAGCAGCAGCAGCAGCAGCAGCAGCAGCAGCAGCAGCAGTGGCAGCAGCAGCAGCAGCAGCAGCAGCAGCAGCAGCAGCAGCAGCAGCAGCAGCAGCAGCAGCAGCAGCAGAAGCAGCAACAGCAGCAGCAGCAGCAGCAGCAGCAGCAGCAGCAGCAGCAGCAGCAGCAGCAGCCGCGGCAGCAGCGGCCGGCAGCAGCGGCAACAACAGAAACAGCAGGAGAAGCATAAACAGAAATACAAACACACGCAAACAGCAATCGAGAAGCAAGCGAGCAAACAAACAAACAATCAATCAATCATTCAATCAAGCAAACAGACAGACGGCCGGGCAGACAGACAGACAGGCAGGCAGGCAGGCAGACAGAGACAGGCGGACAAACAGACAGACAGCCAAGCCAACCAAACCAAACCAAACCACACCAAACCAAACGAAAGAAGCAACGCAAAGCAAACCAAACCAAACCACACAAAACCAAAGCAAACCAAACCACACAAAGCCAAACCAAACCAAACCAACAAGCCAACAAATCAGCAAACCAACCAACCAACCAACCAACCAACCAAGCAACCAAGCAACCAACCAACCAACCAACCAACCAACCAACCAACCAACCAACCAACCAACCAACCAACCAACCCACCAACCCAACCCAACCCAACCAAACCAAACCAAACCAAACCAAACCAAACCCAACCCAACCAACCAACCAACCAAGCAAGCAAGCAAGCAACCAACCAACCAACCAACCAACCAACCAACCAACCAAACAAGTAAGCAATCAAGCAAGCAAATAAACAACCAACCAAAAAAAGCAAAACACAAAACACACAAGCGCACGCAAGCAAGCAAGCAATCAAACAAGCAAGCACGCGCACGCAAGCAAACGAGCAAGCAAGCAACACAACAACCATCACATAATATGATATCATGCATAAAGGTTTGGCATACTTATTGCAAAACACAACATACTATTGTAGTACAATATCGGACAGCAACACATACAGTTTAGTATGGTATACTATCACAAGATAGAGTATAATGGGAATATATTGTAGTATCATACCTTAAATGTAGTAGTGGTATAATGATACCATGTCATACAATTTATACAATATCATAGAACAATGATATGATGGATTTCTAAAGACATATCTACACAGGCATATATGCCTGTACAATGTTGTTGTATAGTAATATATATATATATATACATATACTACGATATGATATATGATATGATATATGATGTGATATATGATGGCCATGAGCGGTGGCGACTTTCGATCGCACAAAGGTACGACTACTTTGGAATCGCCCTGCCGATTCCAAACATCCTGTACCTGGCCGGCTTTGATTATTCGCGCCTGGCTGCATGGATTCGCCGAATTTGCGTCCTTTGGGTTACATGAACATAGCTGGCCGTTTTTTCGGAGCCTGCCGGAGCAGAATGGGGGGTTTCCTCGAACAGTCATGGGGGTTCCCTCGAAAACGGGGTGCGCTCTGCTGTTGATCTCGAAGTCCTTGGTCGACATTGCATACCAATGCTTCCCATGAACGGCATCCCCATGACTGCTTGATCACTTTAAACAAGGGATTCCCTTTGCTGTAAAAAATCTTGCCGTAAATCCTGGCCCATTCCGAAAGCATGTCTCGTAGCCACCAGATCTTATCCACCCCATCCGGTTTTATGGTGTTTCCAGACCCCCCCCCGGTTTGGTACAGACCTCGAGGTTTGGTACAGACCTCCAAGGTTTGGTGCAGGAATTGTTTGGAATGGCAAGCCATTGGATTCACTCCATGCGGTTGGAATCCCCACCCAGCCTTTGGTTTCCCCCAAAAGCAACAGCCACCTAGCATAGATTTGAGCCCGTCAACACATGGGTGTGTAAGTTTTTGAGGGTACCGTTTTGTTGGTTGGCTTAAAAGGAGACCAAAAGGAACACCTACAAAAAGACACCCAAAACACCTTGGCCAGCTGCTCCCTTCAAGGGGTGGATGGCTTTTGGATGTATGCTTTACGAACCAAGGAGCAATCATGATCTCCATTTCCCATGACTACTTTTCCCAATGCACAGGTTGGTTGTGTTTGACTTTGGTAGCCAGGCCAAGAGTTTTGGAGAAAAACCATTTGTGCCCAGCCGTATCTTCTTGTTCCTAGCTGATTTTTGAGACCCTTTTGGGTGTCAGCTCCAAGGAACAACCACATCTTCGCGACCAGCGACATCTTCCCCGTCATGTGCGAGGCGGTGAACCTGCGCACGGCTGGCAAGCCCGCGGTGGTCTACAAAAAGCGACTCGGGGAATGGGAGAGGGGGGAAGGGTGAGAGGGTGGGGTAACTTTGTTGCTTTTTGCCAAGGGATGTTAGGACTTTCACTTTTAGCCAACGAATGGGTTTTCCATTAAACCACTGAAAGTTAAACTTTTAGCAGGGGAGCAGAAAGCAAACCGAGGTAGGGTGGGGCCAGAGGGCGGGGCTGGGGAGTGGCCACGAAACGAAGCACCAAAGGGAAGACCAAAATGAAACGGCCGAGCCTGAGTAAGGTTAGTAAGGGACGATCCCAGCCATAAATAGTTGCGGACGCCTTTGTATTTCATTACATGGTTCTGGGTAGACCGCTCTACTACCGGGTTTTGATTATGACACACCTGCGGGTGTCTCTTGCTTTGGGTTTCTTCAAAAGGAACCCAAAGCCTGTAGAATCCCGACCAATTTGTGGGGGCGCTGGACGACCTCTCCTTGTGTTGCGCATTTTCTTTCTGAATTGACACCTTCCTTGTGGGTTTGGAGGGTTTGAACTACACAGCCCAAACCCAACGCCACGCCCCCAAAGGCGCTCCACGCAAGGCCTAAGAGAACCCATTCCCAGGTCATTTGGGGGATTCCGCACGGTTTTCTGTTAGGCATGATTTGGGGCGCATATGTATTTGTATTTACCTTTGAGATCAAAGACGGTTCAACACCGAAAGTTTTAACGGCCTTCCCTGCCATCAGGGTCCATTGAATCCATTGCCATGTGTTTCTTTTTCTGGCTGGGAGGGGGGGGGCGGGGGGCGGGGCGGGGTGAATTAGTGTGTATCGCCAAATTTAGGTCTCTGCTTTGCTTTGACTACTTTGACCATCACGTTTGTAACCATTGCCCGGCGATCCTCATTTGTTTACAGCTATGCAACTTTGTTGGACTGTTGATGTTTGAAGCGAACTTTAAAGTGTAAGTGTGGGTTTGGAGGCATCCCAAACAGGTCCAGTCCAACATGCTTTCGGCCAAATGGCTGTGGGTCAAAAATGGGTTTCCATTTTGGAACCCGAGTAAAAGGAGCCAAGGACTGAAACCTGCGGTCCGATTCCTGGTGCTTTGATTTTGACCCATACCCAAATCTTTCCCACTAAAATAGACTAAAATGGGCGGTGAATTCACCTACCCCAAAATGCAACCACAGCCCCATGTTTCTTTCTCGCACGTTTTTGGGGATGTCAGGCTTACCACCATCGAGAACACGCACTGGGGCATCGAGGCGGGGAAGAAGGTGGGAGTCACTTTCGTCTTCACCGAAGTCACCCAGGACTCGGAGATGGAGAATGGCGACCTGGGAATTTACAATCAGGGCTCCTTAAAGGAAATTCATTTTGCAACCATTTGAAACATGTTGCTTTTTCCACCAAAATAAAGGGAAACCGCCATTTACAAGGCAATGTTCAGGTGTATAAGATAAGAAGCCCTGTTGGTGGTTCCCAGCCATGCCCTAAGCTTTTTTTGGCCTTTTGGTTGGTTTAGCGGTTGCATTTCCATTTTTCACCCACCAAAAGTTAGACCAACTTTTAGCAGGGGGATCTGAAAACGGAGCAGCCCATATACATATATGTACATCTATTCACATGTCTCCAGATCCGGAAAAATCCGTTAACGCCGCCCGAGAAAGCGCCGAGAGTTCCCGCAGGACTGGCTGGACGAGCTGCCGGAGGAGACCAGCGCGGCCATCGCGGCCGGCACCTTCGACACCACGGGCAACGTGGACGCGGTCTTCAGCCCTTGGCCCTTCTCCTTCCCCCACCTCAGCACCAACCAGCCCCAGGCGAGAGCGCGAGCGCAAGCGGGAAAGCGGGAAAGCGGGAGAGCAACAGAGCGGGAGGGCAAGCTGGGAAGCTGGAGGAGGAAGTTTGGGGGGGATTTGAGGTGGGGATGAGTTGTGTTCTTTTTTTTCTTCCCCCGACAAGGCGTCAATCATAGTTGGCAATCCCAAGAACGAGTTGGCAATCCCCTCCTCGGACCCAGAGTCCGTGCCTGCTCAGTTTTTTTTTTTCTCCAAGGGCCACAGGCGCAAAGAATGACAATGTGCCACAAGCCCAAGGGCCTATGGCGCAGAGGCGCTCCAACTCGTCCAGCTTGGACCCAGGGAGGTGCCCATTTTCCCCCGCGTTGCAATGAGGGTGATGGGCGTTTCATGATTCACAGCTTGCTGTATGGCCTGTCTCATGGCACGTTGGCTCTCTCAATGCGATTTTTTTTGGCTCAGGTAAACCGCGAAACACCCACGTGATGTTTGGACAGGTTTCGCCCGCGGTCAAGTCACTTTTTGCACGAAATCCTACGGGCAATTGAGACACACCCGGCATTGGAGTGGGTGTTTGGTGGCTGATTTCCAGCATACGTTGGTTTTATAAGCAATAATCTATGACCATGGCTAACACATGTCCGCCGGTAAGCAGATGTATTTAGGTAATAAGTTGTAAGCATGGCAAACACATGTCCACCACCACCTGTCCCGCTCACAGCCCTGTTAGATTGCGGCGAGCGGTTTGGATGCGGCTTTTGTGGACGCACCCTGTAGAATGCTAAAACAGTACTAAATAAAACACCGCCAGGGGGAAACCTTTGTTGGGGTCTTGGTTGCAAAATCCATTTCGCACCACAAAATGAGTCCATGGTGGTTGAAAGAATGAGGAGTGGCATGAACGGGAATAGGCTGGACTGGGGCTGGTGAAGTGGGGTGCGCTGGAGTGAACTGGGTTGAAACCACAACGTTTGTTGCTGGGTTTCTAAACGGTGGTGCGACATGGATGTCGCACCCATCCACAGGATGGGCGTCCATCCGCCGGATGTGTTCAGCTTCGCCCGTCCGAACGCTTCGCGAGCGCAGGGCGAGAATGCGGAGTTCGTGTCCATGAGCAATCAGCAGGCCAACTTGTACTCCTCGTTGACCGAGTACACGCTGAGGGTCAACGAGGACAAGGCGTCGGATGGGAGTCGGTGTGGATGGATCGGATGGATCAGATGGATGGATGAGGGGTGATTTCTCTCTTTTTTCCGTGGAGGCTTGCATTTTGTATGTTTTTGACTCCCAAGTGCAGGGCTCTTTGGGTCCGGAAAACAGCAAAGCCTCGATTCGTGAAGCATGGTCAAGGGTGATTGGTTTTGTGTCAACATAGCCTCCCCCTGCAAAAAAAACGACAAAGGTTTCCCTTGGTTTTCTTTGACACCAAGATCAGTTTCCATTCGCTTTCTTGAAGGGGCGTTCTAATCTTTGTGGATAATATGTTGTGGTAGCTTGGTGGATGGAGGGGTCCAAACACATTTCTCTTCTCAACCCGAATCAACTCTTGGATTTCCTCTGGGTGGGCTGATGCTTAAGGGGGACATAGAGGGATGTGGATTCTTCGGCAAGCAATTTGGTAATCCTTTTGGCCAGTGATAACGAGCTCACCGATTGGGGTGGAACCAGCAAAGATCCACGAAGGAGCCCTTTTTGCTTAATCGAACTAGAGCTTGCCCGGATGTTTACTCACTCACTCAAGTTCGCACGGGGCCTCTGTGGGCGCAGCTGATTTATTGGGGGGGGGGGATCAGGCCCAAAAACGGCCACAGCAACAATTGCGGAAGCCACTTGTTGTCGTTTTGAACCACCCCGACCAGGTGCCCCGATCCTTGACCACTGCCGATGCTTGTTGTAAAGTTGGACACCTATGGGGCTCATTTCGCACCGATAGCGCCCCAGGTCAGAGGACGGTTTTACCGACTGGCGGCTTCATGGGCCCGGGTAAATCTAAACCTGAAGGTTCTAGGATATGGCCCCAAGGTTCTGCTTCAGTCTGGGTCCTTCTACCAGAAAGCACTTAGAGGCAAAGGGCCAGCTCCAGAATATCCCTCCAACACATGGGATTTTTGTCTGCCCATAGTGTTAGCTGGAAGCGGCTGGTATTTGTTTCAGTTGTGTGTTAAAGAAGCTTTTTTCCGGTGGCAGGTGTCGGTTCGTTTTTGTCGACCCGGGCTTGCTTCTGAAACTGTTGCGGCCCCTGGAAGCTCGAACCCGCATGGGCATGGGCGCTTGGTCAGAAGACCCTTTGCCTCAGGGCTGCAGGCCTTGCTAGTTTGCCCTCTTTCCAAGAATCACGGAAGTGGACCGAGGGGTTCCCCAAAAGGAAGGGAAGATCGTCTTTCAAAACCCTCCTGTCAGCTTCCATGGTTGTGTGAGGGTACATGTTAGCTTGAAATCGTTGAGACACACCCAGGTTTTGGTCTTTTCACTGCCTGAAACCAGCCGCTCGCGCAGGTGCGCCAGTGCATGGGCCTCGATGATGATGATGGGTATTATTGAGCGGAAACGGACCAAGCCGCGCTTGCGACTGGCCTCGCAAGGGCCGATTTAGAGTTTGCTTCGACCGGCCGAGGGGAAGTCACGCTTGGCCTGCGCCTGCGATTTGGGAGGGAACCCATAAGTGGCTTCCCTTCAACTCCAAAACACCGGCATGCCCATTTCTCACGTCCGCTTCAATTGCCTTTAGACTCGGCATGTTTGTTCCGCCGAAGGGCGGAGAAGATCTCTTGATGGTTGGGCTGCACTGCCCGCCTGTTGGACTAGGTCAGTTGAGTAGCCGACTAGACCGCCTGCTGTGGTTCCGCGGAGGCCCGGCGGACCTCCGATCAAAATTGTCGGAGCTTCGCGCGGCGATCGCGCGAGCCCGCGATCGCGCGGCAGGCAGGGATATTTTGTGAACTTCTTTTGAGAAAAGGACCGGCTGCGGCGCGTGCACAGGATATCATATCTCTATACGTGGTTGTTGTTGGGAAGCATTTTACATTTTTGCTTATTGTGGTTCAGTGGTTGAAATCCAAATCCACTTCGCTGCCTAAAATTTGTTTGAACTTTTGCTGCCCTAAACCAACATCAACCAAGTCTCACTTGCTTTTGCCATATCTGAAGCTCCCGGCGTTCAGAAGGGCCACTGAGGGGCTCTTTGAAGGGCACGGAGCTCTCCGCTGTCCAAGCGCTTCTCTCTGGAGGCTCCCAACAGGGGCGGGGCCCCGTTCCGATCCCGGTGGCGAAAGGGGGAAGGGGCTCCAAGGGAGAGACTTGAGCTCCTTGGAGAGGCCGTCCCCGTGTTCAGCCTTTCTTGGCTTCCGGCCATGCGGTTCCTGAGCTTCTTAGGTTTTTAGTTGTTGGTGGGGATTTCCATTTAACCCACAAAAAATTAAACCTTCGCGGCTCCAAAGGGTCCCTGCCCTGAAACGGATGCACCGCGTTCTCATCGCCTCAAAAAGAAAGGCAGACAACAACAAACATGCAATGCCTGTGTTGGGGCACCCTTTGAGAACCAAAGGAGATCATTCCCTCTTTGTTTGGGGGCAAGGGTCCAAGAAACCTCACGAAACCAGTCCGGTGGAGATCTTGAACATAGAGCCCCAAACGGCGTGCATTCTCGTATTCCTTGAAGTAGCAGCTTCTTTGGTTTCCATGTTAATCCCATGGACAAGTGGAGGTTTCTGGCATCACTTCCTGCGCCAAGAAATGTTAAAGTGGTCACGGTGGGACTCCTCTGCTTTGGCTTCCACAGCCATGTTAATGTCAATTTCGGATTAATACACCCTGGTTGATTAATAGGGGGGTGTCCCCTTTTAGTGGGGATTCATCACTTTTGGAGGGAACACCCCCTAATAATGGGACGGGTTGATGGTCAACCCACTTCAGGTAAGTAGGGGAAAAAGACGAGGGTGACATCTGTGTCTGTCTCCACCATCGTTATAACCTACTTGCCCGAGTCTTGACCATCCAAGTAAGGGAGTGGTTGGTTTGCAGGGGTTCACCCACCATTTTGCCTTTTTTTTGATTTCTCCCAAGCGGGGGCCGCGTCCGACGGGGGGGGGGGCTGTTTTGTTTTTTTGGCCAACCGGGGGGGGGGGGGGGCGCGTCCGACGCCTGGAAAGAACGCCCCGCACGCCGCGGCGCCCGTTGGCCGCTCCGAGGTGGCCTTCAGCCCCAAGGAGCCCTCGCTGCTGGCCACGGCCTCCTCTGACAGGACGCACGCGAAGCGCCGCCGGGCCGACCCGGGCGATCCGGCGGGGTCGGGGCGGGGTGCTTGCGTTTGCGCTTTTTGGCTTCCTTTTTTTTGTTTCTTTTTTCCTTTTTTTTTTTTGGGGGGGGGGTGGAAGTTGGGCTTTCTGTTGGTTTTTTGGTGGGTTGTGATTTTTGGTGTGGGCGTTGCGATTGAAACGGCGGAACATGGATGATAGAAAGGAGGAAACAAGACAGGACAGGTCTTTTTGTCTTGTTTGGACGTTGAGAGTCAAGCTTTCGAACACGTTTTTTGTTTTCTCCTTTTGTTTGGGTTTGCCTTATGCCAATGTCTATTCTTGTTGTTCGTATTGCTGCATTTCATGTTGTTTCTTGTGGTCGGTCTTTTGTCTCTTGCCGCTGTGTTCGTTTCTTGCCCATTGCTTTGGCTCAGGTTCGTTTCGTGACGTTGTGACCCCCCCTTCCGCCCATCCGTCTGCTTTTCCTCTGTCTCTGCGGCGCTTTGCCAAAATGCAAAAACGACAGGGGCTTCTGACAATGGGATGGTTTTTCTTTCGGTTTCCAAAATAGGACCGGTACAATGCAACAAGAGGGGCGAGGCTCAAGGAAAGTTTCCTCTTTGGTGGGTAAGAACAAGAGGTCTTTTTTTGGGCCAATGGACAATTTTTTGTGTGCTCAGAATGCCTTGAACCAGGGTGTCCCTTCAAATCCAAAACACCAACGGCTTCCCATGCGGATTTGGTCTCCATGCGGATTTGGTAATCTTTTTTGGATTCCCCCCCCCCCCGATCGCCGCTGGCAGGTGCGTTTTGTTTCTTGTGCGAAGTCCAAGAGAAGTTGACGGCCTGAGTCTTTTTTTGGGGGGCTCCTTGTGAGCTTTGCACATGTTCTTGGCTCCATGTTCCGGGGGCACTTTTTTTTTGGGGGGGGGGAACTCCATTTTTTGGGGCACATTTTCTCGTTTTTTCGGCGACAGGCTGAAACCCCCGAGGTGACCCAGTGGTGGGGAAGCAGACAGACCACTGTAGGCCCAAGTGGCGAAAAGGGTGAGATCGTCACTGGCCGAGAATCCGTGAGCTCGCAGGACAGTGAAGGTCTGGGACGTTTCCAGCGGCAGGCTGCTGTGGACTCTGCCCCACAAGGCCCGAGCGAAATCGCCGCCGGGACTTAAAATGCCGGTGTTGTTTTTTGGAGAGCGGAAGGCGTTTGTTCTGGCTGGCTGAGTGTTGTCGCTTTTTGCGATTTGCCTTTTTTCTTTTTCCTCGTTGCTTGTTCTGTTTAGATGGTGGGATGCGAGACTCGTCCCATCCACTGAAACAAAGGTCGCCTTTAGACGAAATCCTGCGCCGGTTTGACACGAACACCAGGGCGACTCACCAACATGTATTTTCCCGTATAATTTTAGTCATGCCGTAGATTGTGACTATCGGTCTATCAGAGTGACATCTTCAACATCACTTTCTAAATGGTGGTTTACAGGGAACAAGTCAACATCACTCTCTAAATGAGGGTTTAAAGGGCAACAAGTCCCCGAACGTCAAAATTACTGTAAACGATAGTTTAAAGGGAAACAAGCCCCCTGAAAAGCAATCCATTACCCTCTAAATGTTGATTTAAAAGGGAAGCCAAGCCCCCGAAAGTCAGAATTACTCTCCAAACGATGCTTTCAAGGGAAACACCCAATCCCTAAAAAGATTCTGGTGACACTGCTTCTCCCAGTTGCAGGGGTGTTGGCCCGAGTTCCCGTTCTCGGTATCGCTGTGGGGACGGATTTTGGGGGCCCATCCAGGCAGAGAAGGCGGACGGGTGAGCTAGGTCCCCCAGCAATTGGTGCCCTTTCTCACCGTTTCTTTTTTGGTTGGGAGGGTTTTCGACTACTAAAATCGACGTCCAGAAAGAGAATTCGGGCACCAACTTATTGTAACCTGTCAAATCTGGAGGATCTGGGGTGGGTTTTGCTCGTGTCCGGGCAACGGAACAGGACCACGTCACGGCGGTGGACTGGTCCCACACGGAGCTGCTGCTGGCGACGGGCGGATGGGATCGCAGGCGACGGGGGGAGCTCCTTGGGGAGCTGCGGGTTCGGACGGTTCCTGGATCCCAGACTGGCGGCTTACTTTTGTCCATATAGGGGTTCCCTTCAAAAAGAAAGGGAACCCACCCGATATAAAATCCTAAAGGGCAAATGGTTGGTTACCTACTATAGCGGCAACTAGGATCCACTCAGCAGACCTGTGACTTACTTGCGCTTCCGTTGATTCCAACTTGTTTTTTGGAGGTTTCGTTGTACAAGCAAGCACCGAAGGCGCGCGCGCCATTTTTTTTGGAACAGGACATGATGCGACTGGCAAAGTTGTAGTCACTGCCATTCCCCCCTTGAGCAAGTCCGGGTTGCCCTTTTCCGGCAAATCTCAGGGTCCTTCAGCCAGGTTTCGGCTGTGGCCGATCGGCGAGCGGGAGCTGCGAAGCTGCAAAGCTGGTGGCACCTGTGAACCGCTGGCGCCTTGGAATGGGAACAGACCAGTCCGTTCCATCCCCAAACCCGTTGGACCGTACACCACGCCGCCCCGGAGGGGCAGTTTGCCGATGGGCGCCGATGGGCGAGCGCTGGGTCGAAACGACCTGGCCCGGAAATGGAATCAGGGGAGAGGACCGACCGACTGATCCGCTCGGATTCAGGCGCCCTCCCATGTGGCGCGGCACCCGCAGCTCCTCTGGTCCGTCGCCTTCGCGCCCTCCGTGGGCGTGCGCGTGGCGGCGTGCCACGGGGCGGTGGGGCAGTCCCCCACGGCGGCCCGGCGCGGCCGGGGGCGCGGAGCGGGACCGGGGGCGGGGGGAGCTGGTGCCTCTGGTTCGGCGGTTTTGGCCTGGACCTGGTACCCCTCGTTCGGGGGGGTTCAGGCGGTTTTGGAGTTGGTACTATACCTCTTTGGCGGTTTTGGGCTCTAAAGAGGGAAACCAAGAGACCAGGGGGAAAAAAACAACAACCACTGGTTTGAGGTGTGCAAATCCTTCATGAAGTACAGAAACCTAGCAGTTGAACATCAGACCCCTTGGCTCACCAGCTTATGCGCCAAAGTAGGGGCGGGGGACACCAAATGGATCTTTCGATCTTTCGGAATTCCTATGGGCTCCCCTTTTTTACTTTTCTACTGGACCCACTAACATGGGAGGTTCCCTCTTTCCCCGTTAAAAGAAACAAAAAAAGAAAAAAAGAAAAAAAGGGGTACCGTCCCACCAAAGGCAGGGGCAGGGGTCCTGGAAGGCCATGTTCCTTTTAAAGGCACCCCCGAACGTCAGGTTCCAGCGACTTGGTGGGAGGCTACCGAGCCTCAAGAAAGAAGGAGAAGCACCAGCCCGTTTTACCCGGGCTGTCCTGAGATGGCTAAAGCAGTTTCACTGATGGCTTAAATTCGGACACCCAGCCAAAAAACCGAGAAACAAAAGGCTAAGGAAGGGAGCCACCCGGGGATTTCCCCCCCGCCACGCTTCCCACCCACCAGCTCTCCCAAGACCGCCTTTTCCCGCGTTTTCGTTCCCCCAAGTCCCACAAAAGCACCGCAAAGAACCAGCAACCAAGGTACCAGGGCCAGGCAAAACCGCCGAGACAGAGGCACCGTAACTCTCTAGGGGTTGACTCCTTTTCCATTCTTTTCAACCCTGGTTCTTTCCAGAAGCCGTTTTTTTTTTTTCCCTGGGTTGCCGGAGGTTTTCTAGAAAGAAGGACCTGGAAAGAATGGAAATGGAACCCAAAAAAGCACCACCGACCCAGGTGGTGGTCTACGAGTTGGCCGCCTCGGGCGGTTCGTCGAACGGCGGCCTGGTGCGGTCGCGGCGCCTGGGGCGGCACAAGGACACGCCGCTGGCGCTGGCCTTCTCACCGGATGGTGCCAAGCTGGCGGGGGGGGGGGGGGGAGGTGAGGGGGGGTGGTTTTAGGGGGTTGCAGGGAGGTGGGGGGGGTGATGGAGGTGGAGGGGTTGGGGGAAGGTAGGTTTTGCTGGATGGTTTGGATTGGGGTAGTTTGGCGGGTTTCAGCCGAGTTCGTTTCGAAGCCAATGAGGAAGGTATCTTCTGACGTCACCACCAAACTAAACCACCAATTGAAGGCAAGGTCAAATTTAATGGGGTGGCTTAGGGGGTTGCACGGTGGGAGGGGGGAGGGTTGATGGAGGTGGAGGGGTTGATGGAGGTGGTGGGGGGGAGTCTCCTCGAACAGCCAACTCATTGAAGCATCCACTCTTTGAGAATTCTTGGCAACATCTGCAATCCAACCCAAAAGCTCGTGCTACGTGGAGAATTCAGGATTCGCGGGGGATTTAGACACAATCTGCGTTTCTGGAAGCCCTTTTGGCCGTGCTTCCAGGGCTCCCAACTACCCGTGGCCATGTTGAGTGGACGCTTGGCTCTTTCTGATGTGGCTTTCCTTGGATTGTTGTTTCTCTCTCTCGAAGCCAAAACGGCGGCGACCTGAACTTGTTCATTTGGCCGCCGCTTGGAGTTTGTCCAACCAACCCATGACACTTTCCCTTGGTTTTGCACTCCAAACCCGGTGCATTTCGCCTTGCGGGAGGTCTCCGCGGGCATGGACCGGAAAGTCCTGGTCTATTCGGCGGCCTTCGGCAACGGGGACGACATGCCCCAGGGCGACCCCGACGACGCGGAGGAGCGCCGCTTGGAGCGGTTGGCGGTTGGCGGATGGGGCCGGGGCTCACGCCGCCCTACTTTCTGGTGAATACCTCAGTCTCTATTCATCTTTCCAGGGTGCGTTTGTTGAACAGCCTTTCGGGGGATTTTCGGAGTTTCTTGTTGGAACATGGGAACACAAGAAACACCTCGCCTCTTTCAGAGCTGTTGCGTACAGGCCGCAGACTCATCAAGATGTCTTCTTTTGGCTTCCCGAGCCAGAATGTCCCGAACCGGACCCCACACCCAGGAAGCCTTTGTGCCCATTTCCCCCGCATGCCTTCAAAAACCAGACCCGCCGTCAAGGTGTCTCCTCTTGGTTTCCCGAACCAGACCCATTTCCACCGGACCCCACGGACGGGCCAACTTGCAGCCACGTGTCCTATGCCAAGTTCCATGAAGGCCCCAGCTCGCGGCTCGCACGTGTCGGGTTCCGGTTCGTGGAGCGGTTCGGGTCCGGTTCGCTTCGCGGTTCGCGCTGTGATTCGCGGCATTGAAGTTCTGAGGCCTCCTGTGGCTGCAGGACCTGAGAGACTTGCGGCAGAGCAACAGCACCCAGGCGCCGAACGCCGGGAGGGCGCGAAGCGGGAGGGCGGGAGGGCGCGAGTGGCCACGGCCCCAAGCTGCGCAGCTTCCGGCGAAGCTCGAAGCGCCGGGGGTGGTTTTTTGGTTGACATCAAGGGGTTTTGGGTGGTTTTTTGGTTGACATTAGGGGGTTTTCCACGAAACCCGCAAGAAGTGGTTTACTTTTTGAAGACGGGTCGTTTCAGCAACCGAGTTTTATGGATCAGGGCGTGACGCCTTCTGGATTGGGGGTGATCTTGGGTAGACCTGTTGGGTATCCCAGGTCATAGTTGGAAAACACGAATGCTTGGCTTTTTCTCCAGGGTCGCATTCGCAAAGAAGCGCAGAGAGCTTGATGGTAGCCCAAACCTGTGACTCCCACGTCTCCCAAGTTTACTTTCACTCCACACCAAGAAGCGACAAAACTTGAAGTGGCGAAATACCCTATGGCATGGCTTCAAAGGAGCCTGAAAAAAAAGTTGGGCTCATGCCACTTCGGCAAATAGTTTCAAGGGAGTTCCATGGCTTCCAACGTTAAAGGAGGTTGTCCGACAAAATTGGGGAACTCGAGCAAAGGCAATTGTTTCCCTTCTGGCTTCCCTTTGGGACCACTCCAAAAGGGCTATCCTCAGACAAAAACCACGAGCCGCCCATCTGATTCACAGCAACCACTCGCAGTCCGGAGCCGTGGTAGCAGCGGTCCAAGTGGGACAGGAAACTTCCAACTGCCGAGTCTGATTTTTGGTTTGCAGTACGACTTTGTACACAAACAACATATGTGAACCAAAAGGGTTCTCCTCCCAAAAAGAGTTGTGAATCCACGCCGTTTTTGCCCACAATTCCCAAACAAAAAGAGCTAGCTACCGTTTTTCTGCCTTGGCTCTTGCCCATAATGTATAGTCTCAGGCAAGCCCTAGCCGACTTGGATTGGTGGCTTGGGGACTTTGCCACTCTTCAACCACCACGCCACCAGGCTGATCGCCTGCTTTTGCCAGGCCGCTCAGTTGACGGAGCTGGCGCAGAAGCTGGCGCCGGGGGGGGCTGGATTTGGATACCCCGGCGCCAACTCCAACAGACTTGGACTTCCTGGCAAAGGGACATGGGCTACCTTACTGTGGCAAAGGGACATGACTTTGGATGTTCACTCCACGCCAGGGAAGTAGGTTATAACTCTCTGCAGCATGTGTCCGCCAACTCCGGTGGTCTCGTTTGTAATCAAAGTTTCTCCAAAGGATGTAGTGCCGCGGGCTTCTGTGCGAAAGATGCCATCTGACGTCAGTGCTCACAATGAACCTGGAGCCGTGCGAGGCACCACCCTCAACCTTTTCGTCAATGAGACACCCATCCCGCAAAAGGATTTTTCGGAACCTTTCAGGGCCACTTTCACGGCCACCAATCTCAACAACCCTCCCCCCAACAACCCTCCCCCCAAACCCTGCCCCCGCCCAAACCCCCGGCCAAAACCCGCCCAAACCCACTGACGCCCTCGAGGTGATGTTGCAGAACCGCACCAACGGCACTGGCTCAGGCCCGGGCAACCCCCAGCGCCCCAAAGCGACTTGGTGGCCATATGCGTGTGTCCTGTCTTCTTTTTTGCAAAACCAACGAAAGGGGTACCCTACCCACAAGAAAAAAAACAGATGCAGATGTTCGCAGGTCAAAACACCCCGGCATGCATCACCTGAGGGTGTGTTTCTCCTGACATGAATGCGCGAGGTCAAAGCACCCCTTCACTTGGTGTGGAGGACTGGCGCACAAAAGAAATTGGCCTTGGGCCAATTTTCCGGCTTTCTCGTGTCAAGTTTCGACCCTTGCAACTTCCATTCACACGTTTTTGTTTTCCTTCTCCTTTTTTTTGAATATCCCTTGGTTCGAAAGGGACTCGATTTGACCTCTGGACGAGCAATCTATGAATCCCGTGTTTCTTTCCTCCTGGCACGGAAAAGCTACATGGAGGGCGACCCATCCCACGGGATCTGCGGAGCCTCGTGGAACCACCGGCCAGGCGACGGGCCGCCGAAGCTTCCGCATCCCTTGTCGCGCATGGTCGCCTTCGCGCCGCTCGGCGGCGGGGGGGGGGGGGTTTGGAGTTGCGTGGGGTGACTGAGCGAGGCCAACCGTTTGGCCGGGCCCAGGGGGTCTTTTGGAAGACGCCTTTGCCGTTTTTTCCTCTTTTCACGGGTTTGGAGGTGTGGGGGGGGGGGGGGAAATGTGTCGAGTGTCGAGGTTTTTTTGCGATCCTCTTCGCGTGTCTGGGATTGTCAGACAGTCGGGGCGCTGTTGCCTCGTTTTCGGCTCGGCGGGCTCCTCAATGGCCCCAGATCCGTCGCTTGGCCATTGCCTCAGGTAGGTCTTCCTACTCGCTCGCAAAGCTCGAGACGTGGCCGAAAATGAGCGGCGGCTGTTCCACTTCTGCACGCTGGAGAGCCTCCGTTTTTTTTTCTTTCCCCCAGCCCCAAGTTGTTTTTCTTGCTCTGTAGTCGGAATGACCGAGTCGGGGTCTTGGGAAGGAACTATTTTGGGATTTCCTTAGAGGAAGCCACCAGTTGGAGGGCTTTTCTTTGTGGGGTGCATTGGATTCTCTGAGAACCAGCGCAGAGGTTTTGCGCGCATGGCCCGGGCGGACACCCGCGAAGGTCCCCGGAAATTTTGTTTTGGCCATTGACTTTTAATGGTTGGCACCATCTCAAAAGTGCAAAAGTGGTTGGACACAAAATTCCCAAGTGAACAAATGATGTCCATCCAAGGGTCCAAATTTGGGGACCCCAGAATCATAGTCATGTGCCCGGAGACTGTCTCTCGCAACTCCTTTTCCTTTTCAATCCGCCAGGGTGGGGGGGGTTGGCATCTGTTCTTCAGGCGTCATGGCGCGCCGGCAGCCGCTGAGCCGCTGGCTGGCGCATGGGGGACAAAAGCTGGCTGACGGCTGTCGAGTTATCAGGGGCCTGTCGCTTTTCAGAGCCCAAGTGGTGGCTTTTCCTGGCTTTCCTTTGAAACCCAACATTTGGAAACAGTCAACATGGTCGTTGAAGTCTATTGAAGGTTTCCGGCCGCTTTCCGAGACCTCGCGGAATCCCCATTCAAGTGACTACTTTTACAGGGATTCGCTGGCACCATCCCCAGTGCACACATCGATGCCGAAAGCGCTGTCTGAATTGAAGTTGGAAGGGCTGTCTCCGGAGTCTCTTTTTTTGTTGGAAGGCTTTCTGGGCTAGTTCTCCGGAGTCTCTCCGGAGTCTCTCCCGGGCAGTGTTTGAAGCGGAGGACCCGCCGATTCTATGCCCCAAGCTCGGGTTTTCGACTCCATGCGTGGAACTTCCGCTGGTCGCTCCAGAACACCACATCCACTTCCGTAAAATCGCGCCGCGATGCGTTGGGTAGCAGCAGGTTTGGCCGGGGGTTCTTGGCTGGCAGAGGCAGGACTACTTTTCTTTGGTGCATTTCCCTTGGATGTTAGGACTGAATAACTTTTTGATCCAACTCATGGGTTTTCCGGGGGGGGAAAAACCCACTAACAGTTCATGTTCCTTTCCTTGGGTTTCCTGGAGCAGCTTCTCGCTCGCCAGCGTCCGGACTTCGAGGCAACGGGGCGGACTTTTTCTTCTGGCGCGGCTGACTGGGGGTCCAGTCGGTGGCCGTCGGTCACGTGGTTTGGGGGACACACTGATTTGAGTGTTCTGAGCAAATTTGGCTGTGGTCAAGACCGTAATGGGGGATCCCAGTTTGGTTGAGATTGATAAATTCACCACCCATTTTAGGACCTATTTTGGTGGGGATTGGGAGGTTCACTAGGGGTGCGGGATATTGACCCATGGCCATTTGACCTTCCTTGCTTTATGGCCATGTGGTAAACAAAAATCTTTGGACTTGAACTTTTTCGTGGAGACAGTGGGATTTTTCGAATTGGACCCACAAACAGTTGTTCCCTTTTTGCAGAGGGGTCGTTTCAGCAAAGCTTGCAGGCTCGAAAGTGGGAGCCTCTGCATGGGTATTTTCTTTCCCCGCAAACTCGCCGAAGCTTCACTTGGGTGGCATCTCGATCACCACACGTTTCTCGCAGGCGTTCTTCTTTTTTTTTTGATTTTTTTTGGGGGGGGGCATCTCAAGTTCACTCGATTGGTTTCTTCCCCTGGGCCGATGGGAAAGTGAGTCCACCGAATCGATGCGATCCATGCGGCCCGATGGCTCAAAGCGTCCGGCGGACAACCGCCGTGGTTTGCCAAGTCCTTCTGTGTCGCGCCATGTGGCGTCGGGGTCCCCAGAAGTAAGCCCGTGGTGTGCAGCGCCCACGTTCGAATACTGGTCGTGTGGTGCTACCGGCTGGTCAGGGCCGGCTTGTTGAAAGCGAAGTTCGGGTGTGTGGCTGTGACTTGGGGAGAATCATGGGCGCTGGGAGTGAGTAGGTTTCCCCTTTGCCGGGAAGCGAATTGGTGCACTTCTTGTTGCCACCTCGGAGAGAGCTTCTCGCCTTTGGACGGCGCGATCTGAGTGCAACGACTTGTAGCCGACTGGTAGCCCTTCGTCTCGACGAGAAGGCCCCCCCAAATGCCAAACAAGCCTGGGGGTACCGGACCGGCTTCACCTTCGGCCAAAGGGGCTTAGGCTTAAAACCTTCAGCTGGAGATATGTCTCGTTTGTTCTTCTTCTTCAGAGAAAAGCCAACCCGTTGCGGCGCCCTGAAAAAGATAGACCCGCTCTCCAAATGGGCTGTAGGGGCTGTTGAATGGAGCCAGCTGTGCCATCCAGCCGGGCCGTGGCCTTTTTTTTTGGGGGGTTGGTGCTTGCGGAACTTAGGAACCCCTTGGCCATGACCCACAAACACCGCACATGCGTCAAAAGGATTTGGGCCCGGAGTGGATTTCCCTGTTCATTCTCTGTGGAACCGAGGTGAAACAAAAAGAAGCGCGCCCGAGAAAAAGCCGAGCCGCGTACGACACATGCTATGCTCGGCCGCGCCTCCGAGGCTTACTCAGCCCGGTGCTGCTTTCGAGCGCTCTGGCGGGGCGCTTGAGCGCGGGACATGAGGAGACGGGGAAAGTGCCCTGCGCCTGCGACAACAAGGCGCGCGGACACGAGCTCTGAACCTTTGCATTGGGGTGGCAAGGTGCACACGAAAGGAGCCCACTGGTTGGGAGGGAAACCCTAGGCTCGACCAGGGGTACTTCGGATACACCCAGAGTGCCGGGGATCCTCTGCGGGTGTTGTCTTTGCCGCCCGAAGTTTGATTGTGTGACCACCTGGTTCACCAGTGGGGAGATAATATACCATAGCCCATGATGGAGGGTCTGCCACAACGCATTTGGGCACATGCGCCCTTGTTGTTGCTTGGTTTTTATGGACACCCGCCGGGGGAAAAAAAACCGCGCCGCTTTGGAGGGGGGTCCGAATATCCCAACCAAAAGGGACAGCCCCACGTCTCACCGCGCGAGAGGTGGGCGTTCTGGCGCCGAAGAAGGAGCTGCCGTACATCCGCATCCCAGCGGACGCGAGGTGCGAGCGGCCCCACGTCCACGCCTCCAAGACGGGGGGGAAGTTCTGCAGCTGCGACAAGGCGCGGGCCGAAGGAGCCGGGGGTGAAGGGTAAAAAAGGTAGGGGGCGTTTTCCATTAAACCACCAAAAGTCAGTCACTTTTAGCAGGGGAGCAGACAGCAACCGAGCTTCTGCCCAGATAGGACGAGCAACCCAGCGATCATAGGTGTCCTTTTTGGTTGTTTTGGTAGACTATAGATGGCGATTCCTGGTCTACCCGGTGGCAACCTAAAAGGACACTTATGGTAGGGGGCCTGGGGCCGGTGTAGGTTGGGGGTTTGAACCAGCTCGGGCTTGCAGTCGTTTTTCATGGCAGACTTGGATCGTGTTGTTGGACAAGCTGGATATCTTCTTGTGCGAGGTTCGCCGAGCGTGCCAGTCAAGGTGGGCATTCCGGTACCATTTTTTTGTTTTTTTGCCAGGGCGCTTTGCCTTCGGTTCTAATATGTGCGCGTGCCGCGTGTGGATATTTGTGGAGGCCATCTCCTTGCAATCAGCCAGTTATGTCTTCGAGGACGTCACAGGTGCTGCGAAGAACGTCTTCGAGATCCACACTGCCAGCAAGCATGGGAGGGTTTGTCAACAAAAGACGGCCCTTTTGGTGGGACCCTGTGGCCGCCTTGCTGCTGTGTTGAAAGGGGAGATCCCCGAGTTTGGAGCCCTCTCCCCCACCGGACGTCTGCGAACCTCCCGTGCTTCCGCTGGCCTTCCGCTTGCCTTCCGAGCCGCCAGGGCGTGGCGACCAACTGGAAGGTGGCGCTGGGAGATGCGCAGGTGCAGCTGGAGGCTGTGGTCAAGCCCAAGGTGGAGGCGGCTTTCTGGGGCGGAATGAAGTGGGGGAGTGAACTTTTTCCTGCTTTCGCCCTGGAAATTGATTGAACGCGGAGTGAACAGCACCGTGCATGAAGCATGGCCTTGTTGCTCTTGTTGCCTCCCAATGAACAGAACCGAATCCAACAATCGAAGCAAAGCATCAACGAACGCGCCGAGAGAAGCGGGGGCAAGAACGCCGGACCTTGCGGAAAGCCCCCGCGGAGCGCCTTTCGGACCCCTTTCTCGTCTCCGAAATGGACCAGCGGACCTTTTCCCATCCAGCAGGTCTCGTTTCCCTTTCTCGTTTGGTTGACCAACGAAAAGATGGACTCGACCGCGGAAAGGGTCAGTGCGAAGCGCGGCTTTCTTAGCAAGTGGGGGGTTGAGAGCGCAAAATGGGAGCGCTTCTGCTCCTTTCGGCTTCCTTTCAAGACCAATCAAGGGGGGGGGTGGATGACTCCCTGTGTACTGGAGGAGACCCCGCTGTTCATCAACCAGCACCTGTTTGTTAGTCCTCGGTCGATATTACGCCTGTATAGGCTGTATATGCTCCTGACCAGCCTTGGAGCGACTGCTGCCTAAAGCGAACGTGAAGAATTCAATTCTGGATTCTCAGTTCTCGTGACTCGTTTAGGCTGGGAGGTTTATCGTTTTTGTCTGGGAGAAACCGGAAGGACGCCAATCGATTTGGGGGGCAGCCTGCTTGGAGACGGGCATGCACTCCACAAATTAGGGTGGTTTCCCTTTTGATTACTCTTTAGTTGCACGAACGCCATGTGACAAAAGGGCAGCGCAAACTAACTTCGAACACCTAAAGGCGGGAACCCTCAAAACTATGCAAACGCAACTGCCAGAACTGCCCACACTGCAAATGGCGAGCGAAAGTGCCGGGTCTGAAAAAAGGGCTCCCTACGCTTGGTGGTTCGCCGGTTCCCTAGCTTCTGAGCTTCTGAGTGCTTAGTGGAGTTTCCATTTCACTCCCACTAAAAGTTAGACCCACTTTTCGCGGATCTGAAAACGGACGGCCCAGTAGCTCCCTGTGCCAATCAGAGTCGCGGCGGCTATCGCGCGATCCAGTCGAGGCGATCCAGGCCAAGATCCAGGCCTTGG
Source organism: Effrenium voratum (assembly GCA_963377175.1). Taxonomy (NCBI): domain Eukaryota; class Dinophyceae; order Suessiales; family Symbiodiniaceae; genus Effrenium; species Effrenium voratum. The sequence goes on from CAUJNA010000868.1 coordinate 165,054, forward strand.
AGGAGCGTTCGAGGGGGGCGGTCGTTCACGGCGTTCATCCGGCGTGCAGAATCTTTTTTCCCCTGGCGAGCGTGCAGAATTTCATCCGGCTTTGGAGGTTTCTGATTGGTGAAAAAACTTTTCTAAGAGGCAGCCAGGTGGATGCTTCGTCCGGCGTTCGTTCGAAGTTTCTTTTGGGTTTTTAGGGACCCCCAAGATTGGATGGAGTTGGACCAAGAATTCCAGGCACAGTCAATGGCATTTTGCGGTTGCTTCCCCTACGAAGCTTCGACTGTGCATATGTTGTTCACGAGCTCGGGTTGATGGCTCCTTGCATGGGGTTTCCATATATTTCCTGAGCCAAACAGGTTGGTTGGAACAGGTGGAACATTCCCGGAAAACGCGACTCCGTTGACCCTGTTCGAGACGGCAGGTTTTTGTACAAACAGCTCTCGAAGGTGATCGCTTCATGTGAAGCTTGGCTTGACACCATGAGCAGTCCCTGGTTTGGTGGTTTTCCCGCTGTTTTGATCCTACAGTACCCTATTTCCCGCACGCACGGGGACCTGTTCGGTGGCCAACCACCAGAACGACACGGGTCGCTGGATGCAATGCCGGGGTTCCCCTGACCAACGCTTGGCTCCCAGCAAAGAGGTTCATAGAGCCGGAGTTTCTTCCATTTCCCTTTTTGGAACCTCTAAAAGTGACAGTTTCAAGGGACACCACCAGTCAATTGATCAACTTTTGGAGGGGCAGGTTGTGGATTGCCCTTTGGCCTTTGAAACCAATTGAAGGCTACCCTTTAACGGGGATGCATCCACCTCTGCGTCTGAGTGCGAAGGTTCCAGGATCCAGGAACCTGGGCGTGTGCCTCAATTCCAACGAGGCTACCAACTACTACATGGTGGTTTTGCCATCCCTCTCCCCCCCTTCCGGACCAGGAAATCCTTTAACAAATCCCTAAAAACAATCCTGCTTAAATGTCCAATTTTTTCCCCCCGGCCGAATTCCAGTCACCCCCCTTTTTTGCTCGGCTCTAGCGTGCGAGAGGAGCAGTACGGCATCACCATCGACTACTCATCCATCAGCAAGATCAAGCCTATGGTGAAGAGCTTCCCCCGGAGGCATTCACAGAAACCAAAGTCATCAATATAACAGGATGGTTCAATCATAGAAAGCTGCTTCTCTTGTGGGTACAAAGAACTCCAGGGGGGGATGTGTGTTGTGGCTGTCCCGATGAAATTTCCCGAAACAAGGTCGACGGCGGAGCAGCCAAGTCTGACAAAGTGGCTTTCGTCCATTTTTTTGGTGCGTGTGTGTGTGTGATGTGTGTGTGTGTGTGTGTGTGTGGTTTTCGGGTACCCTTTTTTGTGGGATGTTTTCAAGGGAAACCACAACGAGGGCCACCCTTCTTTTCAAGGGGTCCAAATTTTGAGCACGGGTTTGTCGCTTCGGAAGGCCAATGGAAGCTTCAAACAACTGGGCACTCCCTTTTGGTATTCCCTTAAAGCAACCGCGACTTCCAAATTTGCTGAAATGAGCTTCTTTTTTTTCTCTAAATCCCCTGTTGGTTTGAAAGGGAATCTAAATGCTTTACCTTGTTTTCCAGGGGACTTAAGCTACTGGAGGTCCTTCTCAAATTTCTTCCCACAAAAGAACAGAAGGCTCTCTAGCTCAACCAGCAGCAGGCAACCAAGCAACCAACCAGCCGGCCAGCCAACCAAACCCACCAACCAACCACCTAACCAACCAACCCAGCCCTAGTAAAAAAACACACACACACACACACACACCAGCCTTGGAAATAGGAAAAACGGAGAAGAAACAAATCAAACAAAACACGGGGACCGGGGAACGCGTGGGTTTTGCTTCGGTCAACCACCAGCTCGGACTTTTCCAAACCCGAACCGCGCCGGGAGGAACGGCGAGGGCGTTTGGGTCTGCTGCTGCCAGAGTCAGAAGGCCGGCAAGTGCAAGGAGAACGCCCAGGCCGGCGGAGCCGGGAGCGGTTGCCGCGAGATGCTCCAGGACACGTCCTTTTGATCGGTGAGCCTGGTTAAACATAGAGGGGTTCATGGGTGTTGTTCTATTTACCAGCAAAACCCATCTAGTTTTCCAAAAGGCCACCTATGCTCCAGGAGCGGTTTGTGTGGTGCAAACGCGAGGCGAGCCAATCTTGACTGGCGCGTGCCCAATAAGGGAGACCGTTTGGGTGTTGCCAAAGAGCGGGTGGAAACTGCTCCGGACTTGTTTTTTTCTTCTTTGGTTTAAAGGGAAGCCAACGGGACGCCATTTGGGTGGTTGTCAAAGACATGGTACCCCCCAAAATGAAGCCCTGGCAAATGGAAATGACGCTTCGTCCCCGTCCGTTTTTAGCTGGCGGCCTCGGACTTTTACATTCGGGCTTGATCAAAGCGCAAGGGTACCAGGGCCCTTGAGTTGAACAAATGCCTTGTTACGTGACCGACAGTTCAAGACTTATGGTTTCAGGTATTAAAATTCACGATAAAGCTGGAAATACGTTCCACTCTTTTCCCCTGGGGGTGTGGTAGACATTTTCAGTTCTCGATTTGGTTTGAGGGCCTAGTGACTTCGAAGGAACATTGGACGGTTGCCTTGATCTTTCCAATCCTGGGCCAAGGTGTCAACCTTGGGGCCCTTTCGGTTTCCCCAAGTCTTGACTTACTCCAGCAGAAGCAGAAGACACAGGCACAGGAACATGAACGGGGCTTCCTTTTGCCCTTGCTGGCTCTGAGCAGGGCAGGGAATGAACCATCCAGAAGCAAGCCATCCAACTGGTGCTTTCCTTCCAAAATGGTTGATTCCCAAGAGCTTGGGCTCTTCATTTCCTATCGCATCAACCAGTTTCTTCAGCGCCTTTGGCTCGGGGCGTCGGACCGTCGGACCGCTGAGCGTTGTTTGTTGTGGACGCAAAATCCGAGGGAGAACTCGCTGCAAACGCAAGGAATGAGTTACCGTGGTGGCAAGAGCCGTAAGGTTTGTCAAGTTACAAGTTGGGGAATGGAATCAGCCTGGTTTCTTAGTCCATCCACAGTAGAATCAGAACAGTGTGATCTGGCTTTCTTTCGGGGACGGATTGCAAATGAGGGCGATGTGGAGGCTTGTACCGCGGAAACAACGGATCGCAAACCAGCCAAAGCAGTTTAGGAGACATACTCACGCGCGGCTCTGTAGCCAATAGAGCTACGCAAACCAAAAGGGAAGGAGGGGAAAACAGGGGAGGTTTCCATGCACCAGCCAAGTTTCTTGAGCCATACCCTTCGCTTTTTAGCATTTTGTGTTCAGTGGTTGGATTTCGATTTCACCCACCAGAAGTTAGTTACTTTTCGCGGGGATCTGAAAACGGGCAGCCCAGAATTGAATTGTTACTAGGTCCCCCCAATAGTGCCCTTTTACCCTGTTTTGGGGAGGGTTCACAGAAAAAAGTTGGTACCGTTATTCTAGCCTCTCTACTGCAGGACCTAGGGTAGTTTGGGGGGGGGGGGGGGAGCTGCTTCTTCCGAGTGGGGCTTCTGATGGCGCGCGCGCGTAACCGACCATTTCGGCCAGATGGAGGGGTCCCTGTTCAAGAGCGGCTTCCACCACGAGGCGAAGCCAGCTGGTTGGCGTTTTTTGGCCCCGTCTTTTTCCGCTGCATCAGTCTGAAAACGGGCGGCCCAGGCTGGTTGGTGGAAACCCTTTGAGACCGCCCAGGATGCATGGCGCGCTGCAATATTGGGCTGAGCCACTTAGATTTTGTCCGGTAGCTTACCCTTTGACTTGTTGCTCCTCGAGTTTCCTTCATATGCCCTTCCAACCAGCACAGTCAAGGGGCTCGGACCTCGTTCAGCTCCCCTGATTGGAGAGTGGACCCCGCACTCAAATCCTTCGGCCAAATTCATTGTTTTCTTTTAGAGGGTGTTTTGGTTTAAGAATCAACCTAAGATAATTCTCATTGTTGAATTAGCTGTCCCATTTTTCACCCCCAGATTCTGTTTGGAGGGTGTCCCGGTTTAAGAGCTCGCTGGCCAAAAAAATGGTGCCCCGTGCCCGATTGAACACCACAGGTCTGGGTCCTTAAAAGAAGGGAGCGAAGTTTATGGGATTGACACCGGCGCGGTTCCCGAGGTTCGGTTTCACGGGAGGGGTAAGGGGGCTGTTTGGGGTCCCCCTGTTTTGAGACACGTGTAGTCCCTATCCTGTGTCGTGCAACCAGTCTGGTTGCATTTCTTTCCTTGCCAATCTGGATTGGAAGGCGAAGTTGGTTGATGTTTTGTTAGTTTGGTTCTTAGCAGGGAATGAGGGAATGGCGGAATCCCTAGGTTCATGCTCGCCGGCCTGGGTTCTTCGCGACTGAGAACCAGCAAGTCATTTGGGAATTGAAGTCTTATTTCTTGCATGCCTGTGCAAGGTCACCTGCCCAGACACATAGACTAGAATCAACAACACAATCTGAGGGTTTTTGTTTACACCCTGGGATTTTGGGGTCAATGCCCAGTGGGTGTATTCCCAGGGTGTAATACAAAAACCCTTAGACAGAAGCACGCGGTGCGGGCTTCACCCTTCCCCAGCTTGGGCTTTTGCTCGATGCAAGCTGCGATCACGGGCCAGTCACCTGTGTAAACAGGAAGGTGCCTTTTGCGGTTGGTCTAAAGCGAACATGCAAGACCACCTGCCATTTTGGGGGCCATGTGCACCTTTAGCGAGTCAATGGTATTGGGAAGCCTGCATTACCCGGGGAGCGTCACATTCCATGCAAGAGTGATACCTTCTTAGGGCACCCCACCTAAGAATCTACAGGGCTGATTCATGCAGGGTCAACAGCATGCTTTTTTGGGGTGAGTGCTACCACACAAAAAAACCGGAATCCACCGCCCGCTGTTATCTCCCAGGGTCCTAAGCGCCCACTGCTCCAACTTTGAGGGGGCGACGGTTCCATATCACAGAAGTGGGCACCGACAATTCTGCTTCCCACATAGGTATGGTCAGCGGGGGACCACAGGTTCTGGTCACTAGAGTTCCATTTTGGGTACCCATTCGAGCCACAGTCAAAACTCGGGTAGACGAAGGTTAGTAAGGGGCAGTCCCAACCAGAAATAGTTGCGGCCGCCTTCTTAATTCTTGAAGCATGGTTCTGAGATTACGACCATTTTCATACCGGGGTTTTGATTGTGACTCACTTGGCTCTGAGCCGCTTGCTCAAAACCTAGGTAGGTAGGGAAAGATACTTGGGCTGTCCTTGTTTCTGGATGGCATTCCCTTGATTGTGCCCCATGCCTTCTTTCTAAGATTTCGCGGCGGCCCGGTCACGGCCCACCGCCTGCCTCCAGAGCCGCAGGCGCCGACGAGGGCGTGCGAGGAAGAGTCGGATGAGGAGCGTGGGGCGGGTGCTGGCGGGGAAGCGGAAAGTGAGGATCATAGGACGAAGATGCCTTGCATTTTTTTTTTTTTACACGTATTGCTTTATTTATTTATTGATTGATTTATTTATTTACTTATTTATTTGTTTTTTTATTTGTGTTTGTATTCATTGTATTGTATTGTATTGTATTGTATTGTAGTGTAGTGTAGTGTATTGTATTGTATTGTGTTGTGTTGTGTTGTATTGTATTGTATTAATTAATTTATTTACTTATTTTTGTTTATGAATTTATTTTTCTTTCCCGTGGGTGATTGTTTCTGGGATTGTCTCCAACTGGAACCCCGGAATGCATGGTTTCTTCTGTGTCTTTCCTTTGACGTACCAGTCAATCAAAGGGTACTCTCCCTCCATTCAACAATCATTGAGGCTGACAGGAAGGAGTTTTACGACTGCTTTATTTAAGGGCTGCCGCCCTGTGCCACCGGCCCCTGCTTGCTGACAGTGCACGTTGTTATGACAATTGTGACTACGCATTTTTTGTCGGGTTTAACGGCACACTTAAAGCATATATGAGAAAGAAGAGCAGCACGACAATGATGATGTTTTTGATATTTACCCAACATAAGGGATGCTGATCATTATTACCCTTCATTCGCATTATCGCGAGCAGTTATGATGATAATTGTTACTTTGCATTTTTTGCATCACCAACAGTTGTTCTGATAATTATGACGACGCATTCCCTGCATCTCAAACAAGCCACTGCGGCCTAATTTCGCATGACAATAAGCGTTGAATTTTACAAGAAGTGCCCCGGGTGCGTGGAAACTCGTTCAGCAAAACCATGTTGGGGGCCTTTTTTTCTTCTCACGACTTCGATGTATTGCTGTGGATGCGAAGTGTGGACTTTGTGCCATCGCTTCGTCTTCGCGAGAAGTAAGCCGCTAGGAACACCTCGGGATGCAATCAGATGGTGATGGTGATGATGATCATGATGATGTTGAACTATGCACCCCCCCCAGCATCACCAGCAGCTATTATGACAATCATGACTACGCATCCCTGCAAAGAAGATCGCCACGGTTTGATGATGATGAACATGATGAGGAACATGATGATGAAAATGATGACGAACATGATGATGATGATGATGAACATGATGATGAACACGCATCATCCATGTCCATCATCATCATGTTCATCATCATCGTCATCATCATCCTCAGCATCACCAGCAGTGAACGTCATCGCATCCTCTGCATTTCCAGTCGTGACTGGAAATGCAGAGGATGCGTTGTGATCCTACTGATGCTGGGGATGCAGAGTGATGATGTTAACTGCTGGTGATGCTGATGATGCGTAGTGATGATTCTCATCAGGATGATGATGATGATGAACAATGATGATCAAGTTCCTCGTCATGTTCATCATCAAAACCGTGGCTTTTTCATGAGACCCGACTAGAAATGCAGAAGATGCGTTGTCATGATTGTCATGATTGATGATCACTTTCATCATCATGTTCATCATGATTCATTTTCATCATTTTCATCATCAGGTTCCTCAGCATGTTCGTCATCATCATCATCATCATCATCATCATCATCATCATCATCATCGTCATCATCATCCTGCTGACAACACATCCTCTGAATTTCCAGTCGGGTCTAACGGCACACTTGAAACGTAGTGATGATAATCATCACTGAGACAAGGACAAAGACAAGCCCTTCCCATGCGCCTTCCCTTTGGAGAAAGGGGTCGGCGGATTTGTAGGCAGCTTCCCTGTCCACTTGTACTTTGTTGGAACGAGGTTATCCTCTGGGCAGAGCAGAAGCTCCTTCCTGGTCAGCTTCCCCTTTTCAGAGAAGGGGTCATGGGTAAGTTCCTTTCAAGCGGGCCACTTCCCAATATGAGCACCGGACTGAGCGATGCAGTCGGCGCTCTGTGGCGCTCTTTGGTTGGCACAACTCCAGTGCCTGTAATTCCCAAATGCGCATTGGGGTACGGGTCGAAATTAAAGCACCAGGATTTTAGTCCTGGGTTCCTCGGGTTCCAAAATTTGGATACCCATTTTTGAGCCACAGCCATATGGGGGTTGATCAATATTCCCTTTGGGCCCCCCCAAAATGACTATGGGTAGCTTGTCCCATGTGGTGAAAGTCGGATGTATCTGTTTTTTGGTGGTTTTTGTTGATCAAATCCCCATTTGTGGGAACGTCCGCCTGCAAGGACGAGCGTGTTTGTTCCAGCTTGGAGCTTGCAAATGCAGACTTCCTCTGGGGTTTTGGTGGTTTTCTGGGTTCAGAAAGGTGGCAGGTTCCCCAGTTGACCGGCTGCCGGGGGTTCCCCATTTTCCGCGCGGTTTTTGGACGGCTTCGAAATTAACCCATTGTCGTGCCAGAATATCTGAGCCTTGATCCCCAGCTGACTGGGGCGCCCCTTGATCCCCCAAAAGTTGCTGGTGCTTGGCAGGGAATGGCCAGTACCGGGTGCTGGGAATGAACCGTTTGGGGATTCCCGTTTCCGGACACCAGCTCTCTCATTCCCCGCATTTTTTTCCGCAGCAAGAAGAAGAGGCGCTGGGTAAGCCGCTGGGGGTTCAACCCCATTTCTGGTTGGTCCTTCCATTTCTCATTCCCCGCATTTTTCCCGCAGCAAGAAGGCCCAAAAACGAGGCGCGCCACTGGCCGGGGTTCGAGCCACCATTTCTGGTTGGTCCGGCGGTGCCCTGAGAAGTTGGGATCTCTTGGCCTTGATCCCTCGTTCAGAAATTGAATGTTAATTACGTTTAACACCACATCAAAAGGGGCATATTATACTCTACACAAAACACCACCAGTATACTTCCGCCGCCATGAAAGGGGAAGAATACACACCGATAAATTAACACCGTCAGTCATAGAGCCACCATGAACACCACAACTCCAGAAGCGATCAAGACTCTGGTTTTACCAAAAACCGCCCTGGCGGTTGCGCTCAGGCGGAGAGTCGGGAGCCAAGAGATTCTTGGGGGGGAGGGGGTGGGGGGTCCTATGGGCTGGGTGGGGGAAAGGGGCAGATGAGCGCGGGCAGCATCTAGAAGAAGCGCTCCCATGTTTTAAGGGGTTTCCCTAGAAAACACGCTCCCATGTTTTAGGGGTTTTTCGTATTTTGCCCCCTGTTGGTTGTAAGGAATGAGTTTCTATGGCAACTCAGGCAAACGAAAGACTTCCAAAGACAAAACCTGGACAGGCACATGGAAAAACAATTGCGTGCATGATGACCAACATTCCCGTTCCTCTAGTTGCATTAGAACCAAGCATACATTTCATTTAGGGGAAGCGATTGCTGTCTTTTAGCAGTCTCACCAGCTACCCCAGTTCCCCGAATCCTGCCATCCACAATTCCAGAAGTATCATGGGGGCCCTTGACAACGGGAAACGAGGCAACAGGAGGGAAAGCCTGCAGCCCGTTCACGGCCCCTAACAGCCCCTCTCCCAAAACAGGGCGGTTTCCTTTTTGGTTGCCCTTGAAAACCCGCCAAAAACGGGCACCTCCCCCCAAAACAAGGTGGTGATCTTTTGGTTGCCCTTCAAAAAAAATTACCAAACTTTGGACACCCCCCAAAAAGCGACTCAAAGGTTCAAATCTGCTTCTACCTGCCGGGAGCCCCCCGTGTCGGTCGCCACAAGTCGTTTCGCCGCTTCGCGCTGGGCGTCGCTTTGGAAGTCGTCCGAGGCAGTCCGCCCAGTCCGCCCAGTCCGCGCAGAGGCCCGCCGCCCCCGCCGCCGCCCATGAGCGCGGGCCTCGTTTATTTTTTTGGTCGGTGCAGGCGGAGGTGTGGCAGGGGAGCCTTGCCCCGGTCCGTTTTTGTTGGAGGACAGCTCCTTTTGGAGGGGTTTCAAAGGGAAAGCCAAAGGAAGCTCGCCATTTGTGGGGGTGCCCCTATCTGAAGCCAAGGCCCTTGCGAGTGGAAGTGGAAAGGTGATCTTTTAAATGACAGCAGGAGACAGCTACAATCAAGGTGCCATCCCCTTGGATTCACCGTGAGTTTTGGGTAGACGACTGCCAGGCTGGGTTTTGATTGGCCCAAGTTTCCAAAGCAAATCGCTTTTCAGGACTATGCTGGAATCTCGAGCTTGCAATTGCAGAAACTTGGCTGTGGGTCAAGACCAATGGTACCATTTTGGGGTGGGTGCACCACTCATTTTAGTCTATAGTAGTGGGGATTGGGATGTTCACTGGGGGTACGATTTGGATTTTGACCCAAGGCCACTTGAGTAACTTGGATCCGATCCAGCCTGCCGGTTCCTTGGTTGCGTTTCCACATTTTTCACCCGCAAGATACCCTCTCTCCCACGTTGCCATGGCGCCTGGCGTTCGGGACCCGGTCCCTCCAAAAGGAAATTGATCTTCCAGCTACCCTCCACAGGTGCCACGTTAGCGAGAGGAAGGGTAAACTTTTGGTCGGGGATCCGGTTTGGACCACCAGGCAAGGGTTTCCCCTTTATTCCCGGTTTGGGAAAATCGACATAGCTTTCTCAGCAGTCGCGTGCCAGTCCGACACAGAAGTCCCACAGCTTTGTTCCAGTGCTCTTTTCAACTCCCCCCTCGAGTTCCTGGACTTCCAAACTTTTTGGGAGGACCATTCTTGGCGATAAGCAAACGGTGCATCACGGGGGCTGGGGGGGAAGGAGGAGAGGGGGGAGGGAGCCGCCCAAGAAGCCCTTATGAAGCAGGGCTCCTTAAAAGATACATTTTGCCCATTTGAAACATGGCTTTTTTTTTTTTTAACCAAAATAAAGGGAAACCACCATTGACAAGGCAATGTTCAGGTGTATAATGTAAGGATCCCTGCACCCTTCAGGAGGTTGACCCCGGACTTCTCAACCACTTAGGGCGCGGCTTGTTTTTTCGCCCGGCGTTTTTTTTTTTGGGGATCTTTCTTCTTCTTTTTTTTTGGGGGGGAGGCTGTGCAAGATCCTGCAGACCCCCAGTGACCTTTTTTTCTTGGCAGTGTGGGGTTCCTTTTAGATCAGCAAAGGATAAAAGGGGTGAGGCGCGAACTGAAGCCAGTTCAGGGGGCAGCACTTTCTGCAAAGGGAATTGCGTTGCACCTGAAAGCAGCCGGTTGCCAAATTCTTCACCGCCTGCCCTGGACGGGCAGGCTGAGACCGTTTTGCCTTGCACTGTGCCGTGTTTGGGGCTCAACATTTTTTCTTTTCGCCGTTAGGGCAATCCCCGCGCAAAGTCCTTCTTGGGGCTAGTGGCAAGTAACCTTGCCTGCAGAATCAAAGCCTCAGACGAGGTCAAGATGGTGAAGCAGATTCGGCTGAATCTGTCATTTGTCTAGGGGTACCTTCCCCATTCTTTCCAGGGATCGATCTTTTCAGGAAGCCATCAAAATCCCAGGGGAAACGGCTGGTTTTTGAAAATAATGATGGTTGAAAAGAATGGGAAATCAACCCCTATAATTTTTACCACGTTCCTCCCAGTTTTCCCGGAACAGGACATCCGTCTGGGCAAACTGCAACACGCTCGCCTGGGTGGACGACCGCCTGCACTGCCCAAACGTATCCACTTTGTACACAAGATGGTTTGCTTTGGCGGGAGATCCCTCAGTTTCAGTTGGGGATCAATTGCTCTCAAGCAAATTTTGGTCTGGAACTTTGGCAGAGAGATTCTACCTTCTGTCCGGAGTCTGGGGCCGGCTTTGCAGGCACCACCGGCGCTCCCAGCACAGGCGCTCTTAGAGTCATCCCCAAAAAGCTTTTTAGATCTTTTTTGTTCATTTGGTGGTTGGGTTTCCGAATTTCACCCGCTAGAAGATTCACTTGGGCTGCGGGAATGGTTGGGGTATGGGTACACTGGACGAATCGAATCCGGGGCCTTCCGATTCGCGTGCTATAGTAGCATGATGCAGGTCTACTTGGGTTCTCTCATTTCAGGGTTTGGTATACTATTTCGACTTGGCGGATTAGGATTCTCCCTTTTTTGCCGGAATGTGCGCCCCACCTTTGTGGGGCCCAACGTGAGATCCCGGGGGGTACACCATCACAGCGTGTAAGGCAGCGTATACCCCTCAATCTAGTGGCAAGCAACCTTGCCTGCAGAATCAAGGCCTCAGACGAGGTCAAGATGATGAAGCAGAATTCAGCTGAAACTCTCATTTGTTCCACGCTCCTCTCAATTTGCACGGGAAAGGACCAAGGGCTCACTTTATAAGGCACTCCTTTTTGGTCGGGCTTCAGTTTCCGCTGCGAAGCATTTTTCATCCAGAAAAACCAAAGGTGTGTTTGGTCAACTCGAGTTCTCGGGAAAACCTGGCTTTTGTGTGTTCTCACGAAAGGAAGAAGTGTGTTCTCAGGAAAGTGTGCTTTGGTCTCGGGAAAACCTGACTGGAGTTCCAGTGGGCTTTCGCTTCGGCCGCGGCGGATGCCTGAGCCTCGCAGGCACCACCGTTTCTCCCAGCGGAGGCCGATTTTTGGACGAATCGGGCGGGAAGGAAGGAGTCTCCCGCAAAAAAATAAAAAACGCGCGCGAAAGGGGAGGAGAAGGTGAGAATGTCGGTTGTGACCACAGGCGTCCTGTGGATGAGTTTGATGGCTTCCGCGGGTTTGGATCGGTTTCATGCCATTTAGCCAGGGAAAGATCGAGCAACCTGCTTCGTCAGCGAGCTCACCTGGGGATTTCTCGAGCAGAGGTCCGAAAATCGGATCCCTGAATTCAGCCTTTGGACAAAAAACAATTTGCAGCCTTTGGGTCACCATAGTTGCGGCTTCTTTGGACATCGGCCGATTTGGGCTCTGATTCCGCACGAGGCCCTTCCAGTTCCGCCACGCATGCGCAACCGCCTGGCGGGTTCCTCTGAACTACTTGCTGGTGCGATGGGAAGAGAATGCACCTGGACGCCACCAGTTGGATGGGTTACAGGGGTCATTCCAATTCTCATTCCCTGAGCAGCAAGAAAATGATGTGTCTGTGACGGATCAGGTGTGAATTGCAGCAAAATAGATACACTCAACCAACGACGCCCAAAATTTCCTTTGGTTCACAGCTCTCCCATTTTTGCACCCCCCCGCCTTTCTAAAATCGCCCCTGCACCTGCCATGTTCTATCTTTGTTGTTTTTCGAGGTTTGAACCTGACCCTCTTCACACAGAAGATCCACCAAAGGCTCTTCCATCAAAGCGTCAAGAGTTGCTTTGTCTATTTGCGGGCGGGAGGTCAATGCAAATCAGCAGGTTGCCCCATGCTGGCTCTTTGGCTGGGATTTGAACCCCTGATTCTCGTAGAGTTTAAAAGAAATAGGAGACACCTACCCTAACCACCAACCCACCTCCCCTAACCTCCAAACCACCAATCCAAGCCACCAATTTGGGGTAAGCTGACTATTTGACACCAACATTTCCCTGAGCCATGGTGCCAATCCATCGATGTTCGTGATTTTTTCTCCACACAAGTTGAGACCTTTTTGGTTGTTTTTTGGGACGCCGAGCAAACCTCCGGGGACTTTTCCGGAGAAATTTGCCGCTTCCCTCCGGCCGCAAGGGGGCCGCGCGGATCTCATGGCGCAGATCCGCGGCGCGGCGCTGACCTCCACCGAGGTCGAGGGGGGGGGCCAATTCGGTCGGGGGGGCTTCGGAACTTCGGCTTCGGACCGGGAAGTCAGCAAAACGATCCCGTCCATGGTTTTTGGTTTGCCTGTCTTTTTTTTCCAGGGATCCGAATCTTTCCGGAGAAACCAGCAAGAAGATTTTGGGGAGATGGCGAACGGTTTTTGAGAAAAGAGCGATGGCCGAAAAATGGTACCATATCTTCTCACCTTGCGGGGTGGGGGGCACTTCTCCGCCAGGCCCCCAGCGTGCCGACTCCGACTCCCGCCGCCAGCGCGCCAGCGAGCGGCGAGAACCCGCTGATGGCTGCGATCCGCGCCGGACCGCCCAGCTTCAAGGGGATCCAACTGCAAAAATCCCCTGACCTCCTTCCATGTGCTGAAGAATATTTGTTCCCCCTTGTTGGTTTTAAAATGAATTTATCACTACTGGACATATATATATATATACATATATATATATATTATATATATATATTTCCAGGGGGCTTAAGCAAATGTTATGACCTCTCCTGATCCAAAAGTTTCCAAAGAAGGATATGGGTATGGTTCAAAATTATACCAAAGGACCGCAGGTTTTAGTCCTTGGTTCCATGAACCAGGGTACCTATTCTTGACTCACAGCCATGTGAGGATGGGATGCGCGTTCTGGCAAACCCTGCGCCAGATGTTACGCGACCGCGGACGCAACTTGATTTTGGGGGCGGATCGCCGGTTGGATCGGCCGGTTGGATCGTTCGGGGATCGTGCGGATCGTCGGCCGAGGCGGGGAAGGGCCTGAAGCACGTGACTGACGCGCCCGAGCCGCCCATCGGTCCGCCGCCGTCGGGGGGCCACGGCAGCGTCATGGACGAGCTGAAGGCCAGGGCTCGGGGCTCGGGGCTGGTGGCTGGGGGCTCGGGGGCTCTCGGTGTTTCTCATGGCGGTTCGCTTCTGCCATGGAATTCTCCCGCCCCCCCCAGCCCCGGGGCAAATTGGTGGCCAGCCCGGTGGTTTTGAGCTGTAACCCGGGGGTGGTTTCGGTCAAGGGGAGAAGGGGGGGCGCACAAGGAAGTAGACCCATTGCCCGGGGGGGGAGCCCAAATAAGCCCTAAGACCTTAGCAAGGGCTTTAATCAGGGCTTGTTTGGGCTCCCTCTCCCCCACCTCCCAAAAACGGTTGCAAAAGGAAGGGCAATCGTCATCAACCCTAGGATTTCGAGACTCGTTTCCGAGCCATAGTTGGGTTCCCTTCCGCCCCTCGGAAGGAAAAAGCAAACGCCCAACCCAAACTGGTCCATCGGATTCCGCCGGAGGAACCTGTGTGACACAACAGCCTGACAAACATGTCGTTTGACACGTGTGGGTATGTCTCGAAGTAGGCGGTCTCCCGTTTGATTTCCCTTTAAATGTATCCAGCCCTCACAGATCCTAACAGAGGGCGCCACCAGCCAAGAAACACCCACACCTATATATATATATATATAATAAACAACTATATATATATATATATATATATATATATATATATGCCCACCCACACACACACACACACACACGCACACTCAAAGTGTGAATAGACACAAAGGGAACATCGGAAAGCCCGATATGTTTTTTGGGGCCATGATTGGTGTGTGTGCAATGGTCAAAAGGCTCCCGGTTCCTTCACCTGGGGTTGGGCCCCATGACAAATCCGCCAAAACGGGAGTTTGGACCAGCGGAAGTTTTTGCCATGCTGCCTGGTTCTAGCGGGTTTCATGGGTCTGGGCAACGTGAAACCCAGATGGGAGGAAGACAACAAACCGGATCCCACTCAACAGCCACTCGCCGCAACTTAATTATGGGGGCCCGCTCATTTGTTCCCCCCACCCACCCCGCCCCCCTATGTGGAGGGCAACAGAACAAGAGTTGGGACGTGTCGGATCCGCATCCCTCGCGTCGCCGAGTCGCCGAGTCGCCGCGTCGCCGCGTCGCCGAGTCACCGCGTCGATTCTTGGCAGGCGGGCGTCAAGCTGAAGCCCGCCTCCGAGCGGACACTGCGCCTTGCTTTGAAGCGGGGGGATGGATTGGGGGGGGTGGGGTAGGGTTGGGGTTGGGGGTGGGTTGAGGGTTGAGGCGGGGTGGGTTGGGGTGGGTTGAGGGTTGAGGCGGGGTGGGTTGGGGTGGGTTGGGGTTTTGGGTTGGGGGCGGGGGAGATGTGACACCTTTAGTTTCCTGTTGGCTTTGGCTTTTGGCCCATCCCGTCGTGTTTGCCTGTGGGCTTTGACTTTCTGCATTTCCTGTCGGTTTTTCCTGTCGGTGCTTCCTCTTGGCCAGGGTTGTGGGATCAAGGGGTTTTTCCCCACTTCTGTGATACAAGGGAATCTCCCCCTTTATATGGGGGGTTTGTCTTTGGGGTTAGGCCCTTTTTGTTGTATGAAAGAAGTGGATTCCATTTCAGCCACAGCCCTGCTCTTGGCTTTTTCCTTTTGGTTGTTCAGTATTGTCAGTTCTCAATTAGGTAAGTGGAAACATGGACCAAAACCTGCGTAACCCTAGCTCTTTAATTTTGAGCCACACCAATTTGCCCCAATTGACCGCCCCTTTTTTGTGCCCGTTTTGTTCAAGCTGAAAGAAGGGCCCCCAAGACCCCAAGCCGCAGTGGTCCTGGTGTGTTTTATCTTTGGGTTTTTTTCACGGACCGTCTTTCCTTTTTCCTGGAGGTTGCATCCTTTATGGTCCTTGTTTTTTTTTGACCTCTTTTGGACCTTGAAGGGGGGCTATGTTTTGAAAGGGGAGGGGGGCTTTTTCAGGGCCTATCCTTACCTTCCCCCAGGCCATCCAGGGCTGGCACCCCATTCCCCCCCCCCCCTTCCCTCCATGGCTTTTTGCCCCCCCCTCCTTCCATGGCTTCGTTTGGGGAGCTCCTCGAACCCCCGGGTTTCGCCCGGGTTTGGCAGACGGGGTTTGGGTTGGGGGGGCCTCTCACAAAAACACAAACTCTACACTAAAACTCGCTTCATCCGAAGGAGGGGGGGGGGAGGACCTAACCAAAAAGCTATGGAGGGAAGGGGGGGGGAAGGGTCCCATTCCACTTGAGGGAAGCTTCCGAAGGTGTCAGGTGAAGGAGAGGGGGGTAGGACCTAACCAAAAAGCCATGGGGGGGGAAAGGGTCCCATTCCACTTGAGGGAAGCTTCCGAAGGTGTCAGGTGAAGGGGGGGGTGGGACCCAACCAAAAAGCCATGGAGGGAGGGGTTCCACTTGAGGGAGCCCCAACGGCCAGCCGGCCTCTCAGCTCAGATCCGCTCAGGGAGCCTCGGGAGCAGCACCTCACGCCCAGGGAGGAGCTGATGAGCGCCCTGAAGGCCATTCGGGCCGGATCGGCCCGATGCCATCGGGTAGGCGGGATGGATCGCTTCAGCCAACACCCGACTTTCAAGTCTCGCCTGCTGGCGCAAGCCTTGCGCGCCACTTTTTTAAAACAACTGCCGACTGTTAACAATCACCTGCTGGCGCAAGCGTTTCTCTTTTCTCCCGCCGGATGCAAAGGGGGGAGTTGGTTTTTTTCTTTTCCCCTCCAAGGTTTGAAGATTCATAGGCTTGGAGATCGGGTGTTGAACTTGCCGCGAGATGGGGTTCGTGCTGAAGACTCCCTTGCTTAAGCCGAAGGGAATTTCTTTGGGTTTCTGAGGCGGGGCTTGGAATCTTTTATGATTCAGTTTGACTTCTTGCTCCCGTCTCTGAAAAGGCACGCCTTTTTCTCCATCGCCGGGCAACAAGCCGAGATTTTTCGTCTCCCGAGACAAAATCGGTTGATTGAGGCCCAGCTAACATCTGCAAACAAGTCCTCATGCCTTTATGGCTGCCCGAAGGCCGACCCTTGTGTGCTCTTCTAGCTGGGCTTTCCGTGGCTTCTAGCTGCCTTACCTTTTCGCCTTCTTGCCTCCTGGGGTTGCCTTTCTTTCCCTTTCGGCCGGAAAAAGCAAGCCCAAGTCTGTTTCTATTATCATGGTGCTCGCCAAGCCGTGTGTGGTAGGTGCAAACCGTTCAAAGGACTGATGTTTTGCCGCCGACCGAAAGCAGTTCCAACAGTAGACGACCTTCCCAACGCTGGGCTCCTACCTACTAGACTTTGGTGCATTTTGCCAAGGGATGTTAGGACTTTAACTTTTTGATCCAACTAATGGGTTTTCCGAATTAAACCACTAAAAGTTAGTCACTTTTAGCAGGGCTTCGCAGATTTCGCAACCTAGTGGATGCTCGCTGGTTTGAACCTGCGGCTCCAGTTTCGGTCCCATGTGGGTTTGCAAACAAATGAAGGCGTACCATGAAGACCAACCTCCTCAAGATCACGGAATCTCAATTGAGCAGCGTCCAAACCCCCTTCCGCCATCTTAGATGGTTCTATGTGGTTGAATACGGATTGTAGTAGTGCCATGTTCGTGGAACCAAGAGTCAATGGGTTTTGGCCGCTGCTCAATTTTTGTTGGACACCAACCCAACAGGCAAATCGGGGCCCTCGAATTTTCTTCACCAGTGAAAACACGGCCCCCTGCTTTTTGGACTTGATTTTACCCATCAATCGTAGCCCCCCCCCCAACAAGAAGGGAGTTGTATGAGGGATGCCGCTGAGCAAGGGCAAAAATTGTTCCTTTTCCGAAGAACGCTGGTTGCCTTTCCGTTTAAGAACCCCGACCGGGAAATATGGGCGTTCCTTGTTTTGTTGGAGTTGAAAAGGCCTTGGTTGGTTTACGCCCCCGCTGTACAAAAAGACTGGTTGGCAACTTTTGCCCAGTTGTTCTCAAATCCCACTAGCTTTCTTTGGCATCTTCCCCCCAAACAAACACACACACGTACACACACACACACACACACGTACACGTACACACACACACACACACACACACACTCACACTCACACTCACACTCACACACACACACACACACACACACACACACACACACACACACACACACACACACACACACACACACAC
>CAUJNA010000868.1:183045-253045 GCA_963377175.1 Effrenium voratum
CACACACCCACACACCCACACACCCACACACCCACACACCCCCACACCCACACCCACACCCACACCCACACCCACACCCACACCCACACCCACACACACACACACACACACACACACACACACACACACACACACACACACACACACACACACACACACACACACACACACACACACACACACACACACACACACACACACACACACACACACACACACACACACACACACACACCAAAAAATCAAACAAGAAGCCGAACCGGAGCCTGGTGAACCCCCCCCCCCCCCCGCCCTGGCTCGGAGCCCAAAACCGCCGCCTCGCGCGCTCGCTCGCTTTTCCGCACCGCTCCGCTCCGATCGACGGTAGGGCGAGCCGCGCTCGCTCCTGTTTCTCGGAAGGCCGGGGTGCAGCTGAAGAAGGCCAAGGACCGGAAGCCGGAGGTGGAGACCACCAGGCGAGGGGAGTAGCTGTGGATCCGCGGAGTCGCTGGAGCGTTTTCTTTTTGGTTTGGTATAAGAACCAGGGGGATGAAACTTTGCCCTTTCCAAGTTGGACACCCTAGATGTGTGATATTTGTGTGTGTAAATACACCTGTATCCTGTATTTTTTACATCTATAACAAGACATAATTGAAAGACATGCAAGACTGGCCCGCCTCTTGCGTAGGAATTGTAGAAAGAAGACGCCGGGGAATGGATGCCCGGGTTTGGGTTAAGATGTTGAGCAGTTTCTTAGGGTTCTGGACCCACGTGTTGACATCATGTTTCTTTTTCGTAACCCCAAGACTGACATCAATGCACCCTCCCTCCAAACATGGTTTGCTGCGCGGGCGGAGCCTCCTGCGAAGCAGTAGTTATCCAACATGGGCCTGTCACGGAACCATGCTTGTCAGTGGTGGTGGTGGTGGTGGTGGGTGGTGGTGGTGGTGGTGGTGGTGGTGGGGGGCTTATTCTACGATTCCCAGAACATGAAGCAGGTTCCAAGAATGTCGGTTTTGTTGACAAAGGCCGATCTGGGTTGCTCTGGGGCCCCCGAATTGTTCGGGAGAAAGAAGGTGGCTACAGCAATGTTTGGTGCAAGCATGCCGGCATGCCATCAAATGCCGGGCCCTGTGTTTTGATTTGGGGGTGGCGTATTTCACCAGCTCGGGACTTCTTGTTTCAGCCAGAACAACTCACTTGGAGCAGTTTTCGAACGCCCTTCATCTGCTTCGGGTTGCAAGCCCCTTGCTGGCAGAAAAGGCCTTCAACGCGTGTTCCACGATTGATACCGTTGCGTTGCCTGGGTTTTGGCGGCCAGTCTCCGGGCAAAGAAGGGCGATTCTCCGGCACTCGCTCTGCTGTGGCCCGAGCGGACAGGACAGAGATCTGCTCAGCTCCAGGTAGACGGACCTGTTTGCGTTTTACATCAGCTGGCTCATCCATAACCGTTAGCTCGCATCCAGTCAAGGCTTCCTTAACATCCACAAGGGGTCTCACGAAGGTGTTGCGGTCCATGTCAGGTGCCAATTTTGGGCCGATCGCTCCGTTTCTCGAGAACCAGATCTCTAGTTGCCATGGCGGATGCTGGCGCCGGCGGGGATGCCGGCGGAGTGTCGTCCTTTTCAAGTGGAACAACAGTATCATCCGTGGAGGTGAGGTTCGGTCGAAACATGGGTCGGTGTTTTCTTTGAGGGCACCCTCTCCACCTTGGTTTGAAGGTAAATCACGCAGAAAGCCAGTATTGTTGGGTGTCCCCCTATTTTGGCACAAACAATATATAATATACATCAATTCGTGTACTCTCTGAATGTCCCACACAAATGGACTTATTTTTCCCACGGCTCAGGTCACTGCAGCTAACCAAGAGTGGGAGTGGGTCCAAGAGGAGCCATGTGCCACGGGGGCGGCAAGCCAACTGGATCACGTGCAGGTCTCTGACCAGGGGCTGCCGACCACTTTGGCGGAGGTGGCAAGCCAACTGGATCACGTGCGGGTCTTTGCCCAAACGCTGTCGACCACTTTGGCTGAATGGTACGAGAAGTGCGGAGTGCCGGACACTTTGCAGCTGCTTCCGATGTTGTCAACAGTGACCGCCTCGTGCGCCGAGGCAAACAGGCTGGTGGTGGCCGGCAGGGGCAATGTTGGTAAGAGCACTGTCGCGAACGCATTGTTGGGCACCAATGTATTTTGGCCAACCGCGAAGTGCACCATGACGTCCTGCATTTGTGAGACACACTACGGAGAGAAAGAAGAGTACATGGTTGAGAACAGCAGGATCCAGTGCGAGCGTGGGCGGATCCCCAAAGAAGCGGTACGCAGAAGCGCCACCTCTGAGAAAGAAGAGTTCCAGGCGCTCCTGAGCAAATCTTTGCGGGCCTGAGCCCCGAGCGAGCTGCTGAAGGGTGGGGTGATCCTCGTTGATTTGCCCGGCTTGGACCAGGAGAAAGAGTACATGGAGGTGCTTCAAAAGTGCTCCAGTTGCACAGCCGCGGCTTTTTCTTCTTCCGATTTTTGTTGGAAGACCTTCCCTTAACCAACCAGCAGAAACAAGGGTGCCCGCTTTTTTTTGTGACGTGGGCGCGAGGTACATGGCGGATCGCTCGATGTGAACAGCAAGATAAACAATGCAGATCGAGACTTCTTTGTTGAGCTGATGAAGTCCCCGTGGGGGCCTACAGTGTCAGGCAAGGCTGGGCCAAGCGCGTTTTGTGTTTGTGTGTTCTCAACACATGAGGCTGTCAGCCAATATTTGCATGCTTTTCCCCAAGCAGCGTGATGTAGGGGTTCTTGATTGATCTCTACGGAGCGCTGCCAGATGCTTTGCTTAGCTGCTGGATGCGCTGCACGCCTCTGACAGTAGGCCGGCGTTCAACATGAGCTTGGCTTATTGCGAAATACCCTGCGCGTCTCGGCGGGCAAACTGGCCTCTAAGACGATTCATTTGTCTCCCAACTTGGTTCGCTGGGAGATGTTTTGTATGCTCGTTTGGGCGCCCGGCTTTCCTAAGCCGATTTCTGTGCCTCCAAGCTGCTGCCGTTCCGGTCCGCTGGCCTCCTACAAAACTGTCCGTTTCTTCCAGCTTGGTTTGCTGCTAGATACTCCGTGTGCCTTTGTGGGCCTTTCCGGCCTTCAGGCGCCAGGTGCTTCAAAAGATCTCTGGCCTGTTCAGGCCCGCCCTTATTTTTGGCGCATGGTCGGTGAAGCAATGCAGTAGCTGGGAAGCCCTGTGGCTGCTTGTTTACCACTGCGCAGCAGAGGCACTTGCTTTTTTTTTTTGCGGAGCGCCCCTGCTTGCAAAGCGGTCCCGTTTCAAACAACACGCCCTCTGGTTTAAACCTTTGAGAGTGCGCCCAAAGTTCAAGCCGTTGAAGCTTCTGGGATGCCCCGGCCCTGGTTTCAGGGCCTCCGGCTTTTGGCCAACAAGTGCGACTGCGATGAGGGCAGCGAGGCGGAGGAAGAGCACCCAGAGTACGATGACCTGATCTCAGACATTGAGCAAGATGTGAGTAACTACTGCGCTGAGCCCCGCGTCTGGCGTGTGTCCATGAAGGACCGGAAGAAAGGGCGTCCGCCAGCCCTACTTGAGTGGGAGCAGGTGCAGTCCAAGCTGAAGCTCGAGCTGGTGCGCCGTAAGCGCGGCCGTTTGCAGGCCAACCTGGGCATCCTCGGCCATTGCATGTGGTTGCTTCAATCGCGGCTGAGCGAGGCGAGGCAGCAGGCCGCAGATCGGCAGAGGCTCCAGGAGGAGTTGGAGGCAGCCAGGGCGCGCTTGACACTACTTGAAGACGGCCGGGCAAGCTTCGTTGAGAGCCGGGCCGAAGAGATCCGGCGAACTTTGGAAGAAAGACGGGATCAGTATTTGCAGGCTGTGCTAAAGCTTGAGTTGCCGCATTGGGGAACTTACGTTAGCCCTACTGAGCTGCTTGAGGTTGTTGCGGAAATCAGTCGATATGTTCACCCCATGATAGCCAACTGCGCACTCCTCATCAGTGGAATGAGATCAGATCGGCCGCACATTTTTAGACCTTATATAGTAGGGCCCACATCCACATTAGAGTTCGTGTTCGCTGTTTCTGCTGAAGCTTCTGCTTCTGTATGGGCACTTTCGCTGCCTTTCACATTGGCTTTGGCGGCCCTGAGATTTGCGCGTGTCTCACGCGCGGCAGCCGCAATCAGGCAGTCTTACGATTGGGTAAATCGCGCCTACGTGGAGAAGCGATTCACCGAGATCTATGAGCTTGCGATGAGAAGGACACACGCCCTCGCGGAGCTCGAGTACCAGGCCATGCTCCAAGCAGCACGGGAAGTCGTGACTATGCGGGAGGAGTCTGTGGCTGCCTTTGAGGCGGCAGACCTGGAGGCCCTAGTGGCGCAGGGGTTCCGGGCCACATTTGAGGAGCTTCGCAAAGAGCACGCGGATCTGGAGGAGCGGTGCCAAAGGACAGTCGGCTCAGCGCTGGGCGAAGGAGATGAGGGCGCCAGGTGAGAGTGCAGCGGGTTGGCGCGGTTGCATGGGCCTCCGCACAGCGGCTGCCGGCAATGTTGTTCTTATAACGATGATTCCAGGAGTAGGGAAAGCCAATTTGATTAGCAGCGAAGCGTCCCATTTTGAAGGCTATCTTTCACTGTTTGCCACGGCTTGGCGTGGCAAGTGGCCACTGCAAAAGTGCCATGCAGTGAGCGTTGCGCCCAACCAATGTTGTGCTTATGTTGCTTTAAGGTCAGTTTGGTTGAACATCGATAGATTCCACTCGTTGCTTTGCTTCAAAAACATGTACCAGCGCCAGTGATTTTGTTCAATAAAGACATGCAGCGAGTCACGCCTGCAAGCAGGTCTTTTGGCGGACCAGAGGTTGATTGATGCGTCAACTTTGCCCGATCTGTCCTCGGGTCAGCTTTTGAGCTTCAACAAAACTCAAGATCAGAAATGTCCTTGTAGCACTTGCTGCCCCTGGCGCCAAGATCTGAGGGGAAAGGCCCGGTTCAAACATGTTCCCCCCCCCCCCCTGCCCCCCCCCTTCCCACCTGCCCCCTGCCACCCCCCTTCCCACCTGCCCCCCACCCCCTGACCCCCCCATCCCCCCCCATCCCCCCCCCCTGGAGTTCTCCGAGGCCGCCCCAGAATATGCTGTCGCTGATCCGCGCGAGCCCCAAGTTCCAGGCGCTGTCCGCCCTCCGCGAGTCCACGGGGGCGGAGGACGAGGATGCGCCTGGCCTCGAGTCGAGAGTCGAGTTGGGGCAGGGAGATGAGTTGGCCCCGGGAAACAGCCGCCCACCTGGGGGGAGGGGGGTGCCTTTGCTTCCCCTTTGACTTTCCCTTGAACTAGTTCGAAGCATTTACCCAACTCCAGAGAAGGGCGCCATGGCAAGAGGCTCATCCCACTTGGCTCTCACAGGGCAATTTTTGAATGGATTTCTTGCAGGGTGCCAGGCTCCTGAAGGGCCCATGTCGGGAATATGTCGTGGCCAAACTGGTGATTTGAGCAGGCCAACCAGTGGAACTAGGAGCCCTCCTCTCGGACTTCTCAGATTTTGCTTTTCAACACTTAGGGCAGGAAGCGAAAGGAGATAATTGAAACCCAGGAAGGTTTCGACCGTTAGAGAAAAAGGAAGAGGGAATTATTTGTCACGCGTTCAACCATCTGTGGTTGGCCCACCCCCCAGTCTGCGAACTCATTTCAATCCGTTTTTGGGTTGGGCGCCTGCAAAATATTTGTTTCCTCTGACTCGTCTGAGGACTGGGATGAGGAGTGGGATGAGTCTCACTGATGCCATCACCGCACCGCTGGACCGCGCTGGCGGACGCAAATGCGATGCCAACAAAAAACCGCGAGAGGGCGGGTCGGAGGCCACGGCTGGTTCGGTCTGCTCACCCCAAAGACCCGGCGACGAAACCAAAAATCTCAGCCCCGTCCCCTGCCTTTAAAGCCTGAGCCCTTTCCCAGCAAGCCTCGAGGCCTCTCACTTTCTCATGTTGCAAAGAAACCGAGGGGAGTGCCTGGCGCGAGTTCTCTCCGCTCGGGGGAAGCCGAGAGGATGGCGTCGAAGGTTGACATGTGGGCTCGTTTTTCCGGTGCCTCAGGCAGTCGCGGTGTGGGAGGTTGAAGTAGGTTTCCCTGGTAGACGAGAAAAAACCATCAGGCGAACCAGGAATCGCCCTCCATCTTTCCACCGAAACAACCAAGAAGGTCACCTATGCACCCAAGATCAGCGGTCGAAGCCCTGCAACAAGGTCTCCCTCTTCACTTTTTGCCACAAGTCACCAGGAATCGCTTTGATCATCCTCCGCGGATGGGACCATCTTGGAAGGTGCTGGGGGGTTGGGGCCACCGGTGCTGACTCGCTGCCGGTCCAAGAAGCCACCCGCGAGAGGCGGAGATCGATTTTCCCGCGGGCCTGTTTTCAGCGGCTGAAGCGCGGAACTGGGCGCATGAGAAAGGGTTCTTGGGTTGGACTGATGGCAACAAGTGAAGAGGGAACCTTTTTGCAGGGCTTCAACGGCTGATTTTGGGTCGACTGCCAAGAAAAGTTGAATCCTTGTGCAAGTGCGAGCCCCGCCCAGCCCCAGGCATCAGCCCACCAAGGTGCTTTTGGGTGATCCACATAGTGCCAAAAGAGTTCATGTTAAGCCCTGCACGGAACGAAGCCTTTATTTTCCCGGACGTCGGTTTTTCGGGGTAGACTCCGTTGTATGGGGTTTTCATTAAAAGTAGGGAACCCGGAACAATTCTCTGGGTTTCCTTTGGTTTCCCCTGTAACCGCCCCTTTCAAAAAGAGCACCGAGAAAAAGAAGGACACGCCCAGAACCATCCCCCAGCCCGGCGGAAGTGTGGCGGGCTGCCATGCCATGGGCGCGGCGGATAGCCTGGCGCGGTGCCAGGCGAGGGACGATTCGTCGGTCGTGCGAAGGCCCTTTGGGGGGCAGTTGATTGGTTTAGCGCCCACGGTTTCGCTGGAGGCGGACATATTTCATTTATGTATATACATTATATATATATATATATGTTTATCTTTATATGTATGTAAATGTATATATACATATGTATATACTGTATATACATATATATATGTATATATATATACACATGCCAATGTAGAGAGAGAGAGAGAGGGGGAGACACAGTCCCTTCTGGCCTGTTGAGTTTGCTTTCCCCCAAAGGACACCTAAGTGGAGCAGTTCGCAACCCTTACCCTGGTGGATTTCCCGCCCGCCGACTGAGTGCTTCTCACATCGGCGGAGCCGACTCGAAGGACCTGGACTTCGGCAGCCGCAGGCGATGGGACGCCTGGGATCGGATGGGAGAAGGGGCTGGGCTGGTCCTTTTCCCGCGTCTCGCGTGTGTGGCAAAGCCCAGACACGTGGGCGTGCACGTTTTTAGGGGGGACACCATTTTTGTCTTCTTCTTTTTGCTTTTTGGTTTCCCTTGAAACAAATCACACTTTTGCATGCCCCTGAAAGACGTTGTTTTTTGAGAACCTCCCAAAAATGATCGGTCTCTCGGTTGGGTAGAAGACATGGGTCTCTCTTGGTTTCCAGGGTCTGGCGGCTTGCGGATCGGCACCTCTGTCTTAAGCTCTCGAATCGGATCGGGCCCAAAGCCCGGAGTTTTGAGTTTTTCTCGAATCGGTTCCCTGGAAAGGGACACCAGAACAGTTAGTGGCTAAACAGCTGGTGACCAGTTGAACCATGGAACAATGGAAGCAGAAACTTGACTCGCCCAGCCCCTGCAAAAGTGTACCTGGATCAATTGCAGGGACCATTTGCCTCCCAGGCGCCATGTTAGTAGGAGATGATTGCGAGTCCGTATTGGGAACCAATGGTTGGCTCGGCTAATTGTCGGGGCGTCCCGTTTTTGTTCTGATTACTTTTGGGGGAGTTGTGCCCCCCCAATGTTGACCTCTGATTAAATCCCCCCCCCCCCTCGTTCATGCAGGGGGTTACCCCGGAAGAAAAATAACAGTCGCCACGAAGTGACATAGGGGCGGGGCCGACGTTGTCTAGCTGCCAGATTCTGCTACAGTCCATGCCAATGTGGGCCTGAATTTTGATTTCGGACCCGAAATGGTGGACACCAGAATTCGCTGGCACTAACCACTTTTGAGGTGGTCCCCTATGAAACCTCAGCCATATTTCTTCCCCAGAATTAGCTCATTTTTTTTGTTTTTGCTGTTTTGTTTGTTTTCCACTAACCAGGCAAAACACATGTTTTTTGCTGGGGTTCTAATTCCAGCCTAGATTCCTCCCGGATGCCTGGCGCCCCTTTTTTGACGCCAGGAAGGCCAAGCGGCACGGCTCGAGCAATGCGGCCCTGGGCTGCATGCAGAACGCGCAGCGCGCGGCACTGCGCCGCGGCGGCCAATTGGAGGGTGGTGGCTTCTTAACAGATTCATCTTGCAACCATTTGAAACATGGCTCTTTCCACCAAAACAAAGGGAAACCACCATTTACAAGGCGATGTTCAGGTGTATAATGTAAGCATCCCTGTGGAGAATTGGAGGGTGGGGCAAAATGAAAGGAGGCAGAGCCCGGCCGGTGAAGGGGGACATGCAGTGACCACTGGTCAAAGGCACCACCAAAAGGAGCCAAAAAAGAGAAGAAAAGAGGGCACGCTTAGGGTGATAACAAAGTACAACTGCAGTTTTAACGAAAAAATGCGGTTTGAACAGGGCTTGGCCCGCCCCTGGTGGTCTTTCGGAGCCCTGCTCCGACACTTGGTTTGGGCATTATGTCAGCTGACTGAACTCTGAGGAGAACCAAAGCCGATTTATGATGGTACCAAGAAAGGGAAGCCATACTTGAAGACAAAAGGAAGGTACCATGGGTTTCTTTGTGCCAAGAGTATCATGGCCAAAAAGATTGCTTCCCTTCGGCTTCCGTCGGCTCCCCCTTTGGCTTGGGACTCCGGGGGTCTAGTCCTCACTAGATGGGGTTTGTGTGTCATGGAGTGGGTGGGTGGGTTCAGTGGTTTCCCTGGGTTTCCCTTAAGACATCTCCCAAAAACGAACGACACCAACTCGGAGAAAAAAAAGAAGAAGAGAAAAACAAGAGGAAAACAAAAGAAAAACAACAAAAAAGAGCAGATGAGCTGCAAGAAGCACAACGGGCGGTAGACCTTCCGGCGGCTTCCGCTTGGCAGACATGGGTTGTCTTTGTGGGCTTGTGGCTTGGGTTTCCGGTAGGTACCATGGCGCTTGGATGGATCTAGATGCTTCAGTCAGCCCCAGGTATTCAGCGGCAATCCATGAAATCCTCGGAGCCGCTTTGGGGGGCCTTTGCGCCCCAGGTTCCTCAAATTTGAGGCCTTGGGGATTTCTCCGACAGACCGGTGCCCTCTTCTTTCCTCTTTTTTTTTTGTTTGGGCTTCCCTTTGAAGTCGACGACCACAAAAAAGGTCCAAAGACGGGGTGACCTTTTTTTTTTTCTTCCTGGGAATTCACTGGGGTATTTGCAGGGTCTTCCTTTTCCCCAGGCAGCTTCTCTACGGGCCTGAGCCCGAGGCGCGCAACCGGTGAAGCTTTCCGGGGTGGGTTTGGTCAAACTGGAGACCCCGAAGATGCCAACGAGGGAGGTTTGGTGAAGCTTTCCGGTGGGTCTGTGGTCCCATGGATGTTTTGGGCGCCAGAGATGGCAAAGGTCAGGGAGGTTCGGTGAAACTGGTCTGAGAATCCCCAAATGCCAAGGCACGGGAGCTTTTTCTCCCGCCTCTTCTTCTTTTTTTTTTTTCCCCCCCCCCCCCCCCCCCTTTTTTTTTCTCCTGCGAAAAGGAGGGGGCGAGCACGATTCTCTTTTGGCAGGGAACGTTCGTAGTCCTTTGGATGTGGCTCGTGTCCCAAATGGGCAGGGAATAGATCATAGCATGTTGCTCCTATGATGACTTCTTTTGATAGCAAAGTATCTCACAACCCAATGCAGGTTATTCAAGCCCCTGCGGATTGACCCGGGTGCAGTTGGCTCCTTCAAAAGGAGCTAAAGCTCCTTTTGGACGGATGGGTTCTTTGGACTCCATGTTGATGTGCAGCCCACTGGAACCTTTACCATGACCTCAAAATGTTGTTCAATACCAGAAAAAACCGGAATCATGTTCCAAGCACCGCTTTGGCGCTAGGTGAAGGACAGGCGCATGCGAGGTGATTCTTGCGGAAAACGCGCCCCCACGTCGAAGTGAAATGCAGCCGCTTGAAGGGACCCTGAAGTGAACCACCCCCGGGTAGGTTTTCTTGCCAGGGGGGGTGGTCCAGGCCGAATGATCCAGAATGGTTCTCGGAACTCGGAACCCGATCAGAACCCCGAAGTCGAAGCAGATTTTCTTTGGAGTTGGTATTTTCGTTTGGCGATGCAGGGACACTAAACGGAAAAACTGTTGCGCCATTTCATGTTGGGGCCCTGCAACTAAAATTGACACAGCCACAAAAATGATATAAATGATGATTTGGGGAGATGCCAATGATACAAATGATAGAAATGATACAAAAATGACACAAAAATGACACAGCCCTTTGGATTCCACCTTGGGCCCTGTTGAGCCCTTGGGTCTTGGGAGGGGGCCGGTGCTGTAGGTTACGCTCTGGGGCCGATTCGACTCGAGCCTTTGGACCAGGAGGCCCGGCGAACGTTCGCCCATCCGGTCTCCGAGCGGCTGCGGCTGCGCGGGGCTCGGAGATTTTCGTTGGAGCCTTCGGAGCTGAAGAGGGAAGTTGGGGTGGCTCGTCTTTTTCAGTCGCCCCAACGTGGCGAGTCCGTCCGGTTTCTCTTTGAAGCCACAAGAAAGAAGGGGCTGTGAAAAAGACACCCCCAGAAGGCGAACCATGATTTTTCAGTTTCTCATTGGGCACGCCATGCCCATGACGAAGACACAGCATGCTTATATGTCTCAGGATTGGGCCAAGATATGGTACCCCCTGAAAAAACATGCAGGCCCATACTGTGGATGATTGCGAGATCCATTCCACACCATGGATTTCGCAACCACCTAAGAAACCTTGGGATGATTGGATTCCCCAACGTAAATCTAGAATATGGTGTGGGTGCGGCTTTTGTGGATCCTCCCCTGTAGAATATTAAAGGAGTGCAACAAATGACTAACAACTGACAAACAAGGGGAATAACAGGTGAAATCCACAAAAACTGCCTCAAAACCGTTTTCTAGAGCAAATACGAGCAAACGTTCTGCTTTCTGGTTTATGAATGGTGGCGGCGAATGATTTCCGGATCTCGAAATGCTTCATCCCTTATAAACCATCCCCTTTATAGACCTTCCTTTAAGGGAATCCCAAAACGGTTCCCAACACCCGGGTCTCGTCATTTCCCTACCTATCCCACCAGCTCATGTATGGCAGGTGCGGCTTGGGGGAGAAGGAGCGGGAGGAGGACCAGCAGCGTCACGAGGGCCGGGGGACTTGGACCCGGAACACTTTCCCAGAAGCACCCTTCTTAGTTTTTTTTTCCGCTCTTTTTTTTTGGGGGGGGGGGAAAGCAACACCCCCCTTTTCGATGTTTTTGTTTCTTTTTCGCTTGTGGGGCTTGGGGGGGGGGGGGGCATAGTTGAACCCCAGGCGCAAAGAATAGGTTGTTGGAAGCTGGGGTCCTACTTCCAGCCAAGAAATTCGCTGTTGGTTCTTTTGGTTTCCCTTGAAAGCCACCCAAAATTGGGGTGCCCTCGAAGAAGAGACGCCCCACTGGAGATTTGAACCAGTTCTTGTAGAAGGTGAACGGTTCCCTGTTTTTTGTTTACGTTTGTCCTAAATCAGGCAACCCTTAGTTGGCGGTTTGGATTGGCGGGAACTGGGGGTCTGAACCCCGGCTCCATTCGAAGCCACATGGGGATGGTACCTGTCCATAGCACCGTGTCACTCACGCAACCTGGGCTCAGTCTCCGGCCATACAGTTCCGTCGTTTAGAGTTCAATGAAAGTATGACATAACACCACTAGAGCTTTCAAGCTTTTACCGAGGCATCAACGAAACACCAAGAATGGGCGTCCAAACCCATTGGAACATCTTGTCACTGCGTATAAAAGGGGCGAAAGAGGTCCGAGCTTGGTTGGAGGATGGTTGCTTATCCCATTGAACCCCTGCCCACTCGGCTCGCCCCAATGGAGAACCCCGACTATGTCCCCCAGTAGTGCCCCTTTACCAACCTTCTTGGTTGGGGGGGTTCCCCTACTAAAATAGACTGCCGGGGTTTTGGATTTCCCTACTCAGACAGACTTGCCAGAAAAAAGCATCGGGCAGCCAAAAACCTAACCTCTCTACTGGAGGACCTAGCCGAGGCTTTCTCGCCCAAAGCGAATCACCCGGGAGTCCCGGCAGGGTTGTGGGATCAAGGGGTTTCTCCCCACTGTGATACAAGGGAAATCCCCCTTTATATGAAGAAAATAGTCTTTGGGAAGCCCTTTCTGTTGTATCACAGAAGTGGTCATTCAGTCATTCCCCACAGCCCTCGGGAGAGATCCCGAGGCTTCTTCCAAGCGCTGCGGGTGGGCGACTTCCGCCCGGGGGCCCGGAGACCGGACGCGACGCTCGGAGAACGGGGCCAGGGGGGTTCCCTTCTGGTTCCTGCAGTTCCTGCAGGGGTGTCCGAGTTCTTTCCCTTTTTCTTTGTTGCATGTTGCCAGGGGCTGTTAGGACTGAGCAACTTTTTGATCCAACTCATGGGTTTTCCGAATTAAACCACTAAAAGTTAAACTTTTAGCAGGGGAGCAGAAAGCAACCGAGTTTTGGCGCCCCCCAAGCGTGATACAATTTCAACAGAGGCCGCCAGTAAATTGATGCACCTTTGACCCGGGGAAATCCAGTGAGCCCTGTTCTTTGCAGCATTTGGACTGTGTGCCAGGGGTATCAAAGTCAGACGTCGGGGTTCTATCTTAACTGATAAAAAATCAGGTGTTTGGACCATGGCACATGTGAGACACTCACTTCCTGAGTGGATTGGCCACGTCCATGGACTTTGCGGTGTTTCATTGCCAAAACTAGGAGGAACTCAAAGGGCCCCCCCCCCCTGGGGGGAAATGTTCGACTGAGCCTTCTTAGAATGATAGACGCGGCAACTAGGTGATGTAGGTGAAGCGGACCCCAAAGATAGGCCCAAACAAGTTTCGCTTAACTCAAGTCTAGTGGAAGCTTGCGAAAGACACCCCATGATAGAGGTTGCAACTTGAAAGATGTGGGGTCGGTTTTTCCAATACTTGGACCTGGCCTTTTTGGTTGCTTTTTTGACACCTTCCGAAGCGTTTTTGGGGACGATTGTTCATTGAGTCTTTTCTGTACCATTATTTTTGGTGACCTCTTCTCATCTTCGAATTTACAGGTACCTTCCGCACGTGGAATCTTCCTGCTGTTGCTTTGAGTTTTGTTTAGAGGGGCGATATTCGGGGACAGAAAGGGAGGCCAGTAGTGCGGTAGTTCCAGTTTGTTTGTCACAAAGACGGATGCCATCCAAGGGGTGGTTGCTGCAGGTTCATGGGTCAACATTAGGCCTCCGGACCAGCAGAACCCCGAGAGAAAATCTCTGGTTATGTTCCTCCTGGTTAGGGCCTTGAGGTTGACCTCGGCCGCTTCTTTGGGCCCGGCATTTGGATTCCAAAGCCCGGCCCAGGACAGGTGGTGCACTGCGTGGAGGAGGCTGGGGCGTGCGGCGTGTTTCGCGGTTTCGACTCCGTTTTGCTGGCTTTTGACCTCACGTTTGGGCAGTTTAAAAGGGAGGTTGCTTTAGAAAATGTTAACAAACAAATGAAGAGGAAATATTGGGAGCCCGTTTTGTTCTCGGGGGGAAGGCTACTTTTCTGGGCCAGTACTCAGGATTTGCTGTTCTTTTCTTTTCGACTTTGTTTGGAGGGGGTTTCCGTGAAAATCAACGACCATGCAATGGGTGCGACACTTGACTGTGACATTTTCACGTTCTTAATTGCCGGTGTTGTTGGCGCAATTCCACTTTTGAGATATATTGTTTTGTTGCATTTGATTCCATGATTGTTCATTCAACGGTTAGGAAGAAAAAAGGAGTTGTTTCCCATGGGCATCCACCGGAGGTCTGGGGGGAAGCGAACCTTCTGTTTTTTGCCTCGGCTCACTACCAGACCTTTGGTGGACGTGTTTAAATTTGAATCGGCCGCCCAAAACGGGTTCTACTCTCATGCGTGTAGCATCCAACTGGCCCCCCTTTGTTGGAACCCATTTAGTGTCACCCGAGTTTTTGAGTATCCGCCATTGGTGCAGCTCACAAACTGGAGATGGCCCTCACCAGATGGGTTTTTGGTTTCCTTCTGGCTTTCCTTTTAATCCCGCAAAGGCTGAAGACTCATTTTTACAGGTCCGAGGCCCTTCTGTTTAGGGTGGGTCTTTCAAAGCAAACCTTACCAGGGCACCTCCCAAGCTCAGGCAAATCCGGGGTTTGGACTTGGGGTTTCAATGGCCCATGACGCACTGAGGGTGGGGATTGAGGTTGGGCATGGGCGGAACCTCGGTTTTGGGCTCCCTACCTTTCCCCTTTCCACTTTCCACAATACCCTCCTAACCCCGAAAGGGTCTGAATCCAGGTCGTTTCGGGGTTAGAAGCGTGTCTCCCCCTTTCCAGGCCGTTTCAACGTTTGTTCGTCCAGAAGAGCCCTTTGCTTTCAACGTCTAGCCGCTGGTTTTCAAGCCATGGAGACGACAGCCGCCTTCGAAGGCTAGGAGGTGACAGTCCGAATTCGCATTCCCCTGGCCAGCTGGACCTTCCACGAGGCCAATTGGCTGTGGTCAAAAAAGCGGTAACCCCAAAATGGGTTGCCCGATCGGTAAATGAAACCACCTAGATAGCCAAGTTGCGATCTCTTTTTTCAGTCAAGTGGATGGAAAAAAGCGATCGCAACTGGCGATCCAGGCAAAGACGACAACATGCAGTCCGATTCCGTTTTTTTTTTTTTAATGTTGACTCATACCCGATTTGTTTCCCCCGGGAGGGTTTTTGGGGCGGGCGCAAGCTTTGCAAAACCCGCCAGGGCGCAGACCTCACGGCGCGGACGCTGCGCGGCCAGGAGCGAGTCTGTCATCATCTTTCAGCGGGTCCGCCCGTTGAAGTCCTTCCAGGCTTCATTGTCGCTCAACCAAAAAGTACAAGTGAGCCTCAATCAAAACGTGGCTAAGTGAAGGTTAGCAAGGGACGATCCCAGCCATACATAGCTGCGGATATCCGCCTTCTTAGTTCTTTACATGATTCTGGGTAGTACCAGTTCAATGCCAGGTTTTGATCGTGACTCAAGAACCATCCATCCAACAAGCGTGGAAGCCCACAGAAGGGTTTCAGAGCTCGCGGCGCTTCTTCCGATCGCCGGCCACTTTTTCACCGCTGAGAGAGCTTTGGGGTCGATATGTCCGGAGCGCCGGTGGTTTGGAACGGCTCCGTGCCGGGGGTTCTGGCAGGGTTCCGAGAGGGTTCGGGGGTTGATGTTGGGGATGCTACCTGCACTAGGAGGCAGAAACCCCTTCACCAACACATACAACTCCTTGAAGTTTTTGGCATCAACGCTTTTCCCAACTTGTTTCAGCTCTTTCTTTCGACATTTTCCTGCTTTCAAATCTACCAAAACGGCTTCTTTTTTTCGCTGGGTGGTTCCCAGCCATGCTCTCAGCTTTTTTTTCGCTGTTTGGTGGTTTAGTGCTTGGATTTTTCCATTTAGAACCCACTAGAAGGTTTTACACTTTTTTTTTTTTTTTTTTTTTTTTTTTTCGGCAGCTCCGAAAAACGGTGCCGCCCCTTTTTGTCCCATCGGGAGGGGCCGTTTCGGGTCGTTTTGGGTCCGGTGGAGACGAGCGATCCGCGCGCAGGACGTGGTGATGCTGGCCTCCACCACCCGCGCCGAGGGAGCGGCAGCTGGGCGGAGTTCGAGTTCTCTGCGTTTTTTTTTTTTTTTTGGTGGCGTTTGGAGGCGGGGAAACCAGGTTTTACTCTCTTTTTTTTTAAAAATAATAAATAAATAAAATAAAACAAAATAAAATAAATAAAATAAAATAAATAAAATAGTAATAATGATAATAATAATTATTATTATTCTTTGTCTGGCAGTCCTTCTCGCGATGCGTAGTAATGTTTCAGTGTTCCTTTTCTGGCAGTCCTTATAGCGATGGTAAGACCTCCTTATGAGCTTCCTTATGAGGCTCCTTGTAATGCCCTGCATAAGCCTCCTTATGAAGGACCCTCAGGTTACATTTTGATTCTTCTGGCAGTCCTTATTTGGGTCCCCCACTAGTGCCCTTTTACCAACTTTTTTGGTTGGAAGGGTTCCCCTACTAAAATAGACTACGGAAAAAAGGGTACCCTTATTCTAGCCTGTCTACTGGAGGACCTAGTTATAGTGAAGTGGATTTGGGGGTGTGGCCGGTAGTAAGGTTTCAGGTTCTTTTTGTTGGCGCTCCCGTAAGGTGGTTTGGAGTGCACTGGTGGCGTTTTGAGGCTCGGTAAAAGGGTTGCAGGTGCTTTTTTTGGTGAAGAGGATTGCTGGGACTGGATTTGGATTTGAACGGGTCCCTGGTCCTCGTGGGCAAATGGGAAGCTGCGCGGAAAGCCGCAAGACCACATCCCAAACAAGTGGATTCACGTAAACATTGAATGTGTCGTGTACTGTAGAAGAACCTGAGCATTGGCTTTCTAAAGTCACTCCCTTCTTTCTCAAAGCTTGCTGGTTCCCAGCCAGCCGGTTCCTCAGCTTTTTGGAGCCTTTTAATGTTTGGTGCTTGGATTGCCATTTCTCACCCACGAACAGTTCGTCGCTTCTTCGTTTTCGGGGATCCGTTTTAACGGACAGCGAAAGGAAGACTCACGGCCCATGTCGTTGAGGTGGAGGTGCTCAAGTTCATGGCGGATGCCAAGATCGGCATCGAGAACCAGGAAGTTGCGCGAAAGGGTCGACCCATGGCCACCTGACACTGCTTGGCACTTGGGTGATAAGCATCTGCTTCATAGGTGTCCTTCTTGGTTGTTTTGCCAGAACAATAGATGGCGATTCCTGGTTTACCTGGTGGGTTCTCCTCGTCTACGAGGGATCCTAAAATTGGACACCTATGCTCTGCTTATTTTCTCGCGAGCAAAAAGCCTACAGGTATCAGTTGCTCATGAGAGAGGTCCTTGACCTGGGGACCCAACGCTTAATGCAGCTGTTGGAGTTGGAGCTGAAATGGGTGTGGCTCAAAAACAGTTACCGGAGGGCGGGGGAAACCGCAGGTTTTGGGAGCCATGTTTCCTCTTACCAGAGAAATAATAATAACAATAATAATAATAATAATAATAATAATAATAATAATAATAATAATAATAATAATAATAATAATAATAATAATAATGATAATAATAATAATAATAATCACAATCATAAGAATAATAATAATAATAATAATAATAATAATAATAATAATAATAATAATAATAATAATAATAATAATAATAGTAATAGTAATAATAGTAATGATGATGATGATGATGATGATGATGATGATGATGATGATGATGATGATGATGATGATGATGATGATGATGATGATGATGATGATGATGATGATGATGATGATAATAATAATAATAAAAACGGAAAAACAAAACGCACAATTTTAAGATGAAGCTCATTTTTTTCTGGTTGAGACATGGGTGTGGGTCAAAACTAAACCACCTGGAATCGGACAACAGGTTTTGGGAACTATGCTTCCACTTACCAGGGGAACCCCATATTGGAATTCCGGTTTTTTGAGCCACAGCCACATTTGCAGAACTATGGTTGTAGGTCGCAGCTGAACCTCGCTGGGGGCGAACCATTTTGCAATTTCCGTTTGAGGATGTCACTTTCATCGGTAGTGATAAGTAGGTTACAGCTAGGGTTATGAAGGGGTCCAGAACATGGTGGTGAGTTGGGTTTGGAGTCTGGGCCATGTTTGCGCAAACTTGGATGTTCAACCGGCGCGGGCGCTCGCCATGCTAGCTGCTTGCTAACAGCCGTCCCCGCTGATGCCGTTGCCTTTCACAGCCTCCTTGGGAAGTAAAAGGCCACACCTCCAGTTGGAACAGCCTCTTGTTTCCTACTTGATTTGGGGGTTTCCGCTTTGATGTCGACCCTGGATGAATCAACTTGGTGAAGTCTTAGGGGTGGCAACAGCCCGAAGAGTAAAGCTTTGCCCCGAAGAGTGCAGTCCCTAGCAAACAAACTCGGGTGTGTCAATGGGGCAAAATTGAAGTTTTGCCTCTATGATAGGACACCTCCCTAATCAGCGGTCTATCGAAGGCGCCAAAAGGAAAACTTGAAGAGTTCCGAAACGAAGAAGAAACAGCGCGAGGACTGCCTGGGCTGGACACCGCTCTGCCACGCCTGCCGCAACAGCGCCCTGCAGGCGTGGGCTTCTTAGGAGGTAGCCACGCATGTGCCGTGTGGTTCCTCCCCCCATTTGGGGGAATGGAGTTCTACAACCGCTACAAAGCAGCGTGTCTGGACAGACTATGGAAACCTCAGCAAGGGGAATTGCGAAAGGTCTCTACTTTGGGATGACGTGAGCTGGGTCAAAACTGCTTGTTTCCCGAGCGAGCGGACATGGGGAAAGTTAGGTTCGTCCCCTGCGTCGCTTTGGAGCGGGCTACTAGTCCCCTACATATATAGGTTGGTCCCCTGGTTTTTGTGGGTGAATTGGCCCTCCCACCAACGAACATGGAACCATGCCGCTCCCCTTGAAAGGGAAATATGGTCTTCCAGCACTCCAGGACTTCTTAGGTGGTGCAAAATGGATTTCGCAACCACGTGCCAGACGGCTTTTGTGCACCCAAAAGCTGGGCCAGGCCGCTACCTTCCTGCTGGAGAACCGGGCGCGGCTGGACTGCCAGGACGATTCGGGTGGGTCGGTGGAAGCTTCCTTCCGAGTTTTTTTTTTTTTGTGTGTGTGTGTGTGTTTTTTTTTGGGGGGGGGTTGGTTGGTGGTGGAAGCTGATTGCCCCAGTGGGCTTCTTCTCTCTGAGCTTTCGTGTTTTTTTTTTTTTTTTTTTTTGTGCTTTTTTTTGGATGTGAGTTCCATATGTTGGACTTTGGTTTCATGTTCAGTACCCCGAATTCTGCAAATCAGCACGGATGTGTTTCCGAGCTTTAACATTTTTGGGAGGGGTGGGGGAACCACAGGGGGCCCTTAAGTTCCTTTTCTTTCTCTATTTCATCTTTGGTCTACAAAATATGAGAACACATTTTGAAGGAGACCCTTATGGGGGGCCAAGGCTGGTTGTTACCATTAGTGAGTTGGGTGAAAGCAAATGCGGCGACATGTTCCTCGGTCAAAACTCGCGGCCAGGAAGAGTTGTGCCAACAAACTGCACACAGAGGTGTGCTAACAGTGGGCTCATGGTTCTCTCCCCTCTCGAAAGGACCCCTACCTGGCACGGTGAACAGTCGGTTTCTATCCTGCAGCCGTTATTTATTTATTTTTTTCGGGGCCGGGGTACTGTCACAGTGGCCATGGGAAATCAGGGCAAACTTTGTGTTGTTTGATTTTTGTAGGGCCAGGGCAAACCCTGGATTTTCCCTTCAATAGTTGATGAATTTGCATCAGGGTTGTGGAATCAAGGGGTTTATTCCCACTTCTGTGATACAAGGGAATCTCCCCCTGTATATGGGGTGTTAGTCTTTGGGAAGCCCTGTTGTATCACAGAAGTGGTCATTTCCCACAACCCTGATTTGCATGGTCTGTTGCGACCCCTTGTTTGAGCAACTCCCCTGGTAGCTCAGAAATTTCGATGTCACCCAAAGTGAAGGTTCCTTTCATAGGAATTATCGGAATTTGCCCAGATGGATGCAGGAAACAGCACTTACTGTTGAAGCAACGAGGTTCCCTTTAAAGCTGGCCACCCTTTTGGTTCCTGCTTCTGGCTCCTTCTTTTTGGTCTTCATGTAACATTTTCCTTCTTTCATTTCCAGCTAGTTCTAGTCTATCATTGTGAGCTTGTGAGCTAGTAAACGATAAAATAGGAAGTTGTGGAAGTGACAGATCAGACGGTAACATTACAGTTATTTATAGTAACAATATTTCACGAAGGTACGAAGGTATACAGAATGCTTTTACCACTCTCTCCTCTCTCTCTGTCTCTCTCAAAACCAAGGAGAGGCCGTCATGATTGAGGAGTGAGGCGTGCCAAGACATTCCTTTCCACTCTTGGGATTACATTGCCAGACAAGGGAGCGAGGGGAATGACCAAGAGCAAAAGGATAGAGAGGAAGGGACGAGC
The DNA here is from genome assembly GCA_963377175.1 of Effrenium voratum. NCBI lineage: Eukaryota > Dinophyceae > Suessiales > Symbiodiniaceae > Effrenium > Effrenium voratum. The sequence continues at coordinate 203,249 of CAUJNA010000868.1, forward strand.
AAGCGAGCGCCACTTACAGTCCTTACGTTCCCCTGCCTGTGCCGGCACGCACTTTTGATTCGGATTCATTGCAGTCCATGTGCGACGATGGCCCTCAAAGGCTCGCGGCGGCACATTGTACGTAATCTTCCCCGCCGCGGGGGGGGGGGGGGGGGTCGTGGACGCGTGCCCAAAAACGAGTTTCAATCGCCTGCGTAGAACATTTATGTGGCTTGCGCTGTGGCTCAAAAACATGTAGCCAAACGGCTCCCTTAGTAAGTGGAACCAAAGACTAGAATTCGCGGTTTGCCCTAGCTCTTGAATTTGGAGTCACACCTATGTCATGTGTGCAAGCAGCATCCATTTAACTCGAATCCAAATGCAGCCCACACAAAACCATGCGGCTTTCGCATCCCCAAGGAAGCCATTTGTTAGAACCCAATCAGGGGGTCACTGCTCTGGCTGCCACGTCAGGACAACTCGGGCCGCACCCCGCTGATGCCCGGCCCTTGGGTTTCGCGAAGGCTGGCTCAAGGGATTCGATTTTTTTCTGCCAGGTGCGGTGGCCACCGGCGGATGCCCTAGATATTGCAAGGGGAACAAGGACACCCCCCGACCTTTTCCGGATGATGCCATGGTGTTGTGGTCGGACCTGGTTGGGTTTACATATATATTGCTGTAAGGCATGCAACCTACTACCCGTCGATCTTAGAAAGCAACCATACCCTCTTTCAGATAGCAGACTTTCGAAGAATTGTCCTTTGTATTTGTGTTTGCCTTTGCCAGGGGGGGGCGGGGGGGGGGGGGGCGGGGGCACGCACGTGGACATATCACGGCACAGTGAACCAGAAGAATACACGATGGAAATGGTTCTCGTATAGAAGAAAAACACCCATAACAATTAGTCTACGAAACATCGATACCCATCCCCTATTCAGATCCCCATGGGCGTTGCACTTTGGGAGTCTATGAATATGCCATGTCCGATTGGCTACGGAAAGGCGGCAAACTGTCGGTTACACAAATGTATCCACAGGGTGTCATGTGGGTTTGTCTCAAAATTTCGGGACCCCTTTCTTGGATGGTTTTCTTCAGGAAACAAGAAAGACACCCAACCACCTGGAGGGTCCCTAATGTTGAAAAACACCTTTTGGGTTGCCCGCCGTTTTCCTTTTGGTTTTTGGATCTGGGGTGGCAAATGTTTGGTTCAGCTGAGGTATGGACAAGCATCCACCCAACGTTTTGGATGCGCCTCTGGATTTTACCTCTGCCCCCAAGCCCCTGGCAACCTTTGGTGGCCTAAATGGCTGTGGTGGTCAAAGCCAATGGTCCCATTTTGGTGGGTAGGTGACTTGCCGATTCTAGAACCGGAATCTTAGTGGGGAGGGGATTGAATTGGAGGTTCCCCCAGTGGGGCAAACCGATTTGGGTTTTGAAAAGCCCATGGCGTCACCATGGATCCATCCGCGTCACGTGAGCCACAATCAAAACCTGGGTAGATGATCCGGGTTAGTAAGGGACGATCCCAGGCAGAAATAGCCGCGGAATTCCGCCTTCTTAATCCTTGAAGCATGGTTCTGGGATTGCGGCCATTTTAGTACCGATCGGTTTTGAGTGCGACTCACGTGAGCGAGCGTCCGCGTTCTCGAGGCTCGCCTGCCTGGAAGGCAGCCTGGAGGTGCCGATCCTGCTCATCGAGGCCGGGTGGTCGGTTGGTGACCGGGCGCCCGACAACTCGGGGGGGGGGGGGGGTTGCGTGTGCCACGGGGGAAAAAGGGCCGCGCCACTGCTTGTTTGTGGTTTGGTTCTTGGAAACCAGGGGCCAATAGATGTTCTTTCATTGTTTTTGTTTGTTTGGTTTTTGGAAGCCATGGACCAACAGAGTGCTGCCCCAGCCATTCAAAATGGACTTCAACTTCCAAAATTTGCACAAGAATGACCCCTACCAATAGGGGACATCCCATATTCACCCACCAGGGGGCCATTACTTGCTGGCTGGATAGGCAGAGAATGAGAAATGGAATGACCTCTGAAATACACCCCCATCCCTTGTGGTTCCCTTTAAGGGGACCAAAGCCTGGGTTCATTGCCACATTCCCTAAGCACCAGCAAGTTGTCTGACAAATGGAACCGCCGGATTTTGCTAAACCCGCTGATTGATTTTGTTTGTGGGGATGTGGTACTTTTGGAGGGGAACAGCTCCCTATGTTTCAGAACTGGCTTGTTGATCTGGGGTCAACATTACTGCGAGTTTACTTCAGTGTTTTGCTTTGTATGTCGGGATCCTTGTGGATGAAGTTGTTGGATTTTCCTTTCTGAGAAGTTAGAGCAATAAAGGATGTGTCCTTTGTTCCATTTTCGTTGCCGTGCTTTGACCTGATATTTTCGACGGACCCATTTGCCCTGTGGGGTTTTACCGGATTCTGCCTTTGGTTTCCATTTACGGATCTTGGGATCTTTCTTGACACGTTGGGTGACTCAAGCGCATGATTTTGGGCGCAGCAGCTGAGGTTATGGGGACTTCGAGTGAAAATCGATACCCACAATGGGTTGTTTTTTCAAACTTTTTTTGAAGCAAAACTGGAACAAAGGGACACATCCTTTATTGCTCTGACTTCTCAGAAAGGAAAATCCAACAGCTTCTTCCACAAAAATTCCCGACAAACAAGGGAAGAGTTCCGATTCCTTTAAACTCAACCAACCAAACAAAAATCGGTTGCCGATTCCTTTTTTTTGTTTTCTCCATGGACATTCACTGGGCATCTGAGAACCTGCGTTCCAATTCCTGGGTGACTTTTCAACCACGGCCCAAGTCGTCGTCTTAAAGCAGGCAACGTAGTCATAGAAATGAATCGTGTTGGTATCATAAAACATGCTAGTATCCACAGCCTTGTTTTGATTGCAAGCCATCCCCGACAAGTGGGTCCCTTTGCTGATCTACCACGGACCGCAGAGTTGTTTTTCTCGCTTTTCCGTCTTTTTTTTGGGCCTCTCTGCGCTCTTTGATGCCGAACCGTTGTACGATATTCTGACTTGTTCATGCGCCTGCCAACCGCGTTCTTGAATTCCAGACATGACTAGTTCCCCCGATAGTGCCCTTTTACCCTTTTTTTGGGGAGGGTTCCCCTACTAAAATAGACTACAGCAAAAAGGGCACCCTTATTCCAACCTTTCTACTGGATGACCTGGATGAACTTGTTGATGCCGAATGGCTGTGGGTCAAAAGTAGGTATCCCAATGGAACCCTAGTAAGTGGAAACATGGACCAAAACCTGCGGTCCGACTCCTGGTGGTTTAATTTTGACACATACCCAAATGACGCTTGTTTGATGACTCACGGCGTTGGTTTCATTGAACTCACTCACTGAGCTGATGGAGTTCTTGGTCATCGGTTGGGGAAGACCATTTTGGTGCTTTTTTTTATGGACACTCCCCCCCACCCTAAGCTTCGATTTTCCTGTTGGTTGCCGTCAAAACCCACCAAACAAGGGGTACCCTCCCTCCTAACATGGCAGCTATAGGGGGGGTATCTGGAAGATGAATCTCTCCAGGGACGCCCTGTCAGGTGCCCTAAGATCTTCCCCCCCCCCTTTCCCCCCCCTAAGATCTTGTTTCCTTTTTCTCCCCCTTCAGTTCCCCCCTAAAATCTTTTCTGGGAGGGAGGGGCACCAACTCCGATGGCCAGACGTGTGCCACACAAAACCGACCTCTCGCTCGCTCGCCGGGAGGCCTCTGCACAGATCCGGCTGCAGGCGCCTTCCGCGGGGCGGCTTCTTCGGTTCGCTTCCCGGGGGAAAGCGGCGGCGTGGAAGACGGCGGTTGGAGGTCCTGGACTCCCCGAGTTCCGTTCCGGGGCTTTGGCGCTTTTTTTTTGGGGGGGTTTTGGACCGGTTTAGTGGTACATGCAAGGTTTGGACTTTTTGGCCAACCCAGTCAGGAACTGAGATTTTGCTCATCATTGATCCTTACTTTATTATTATTATTATTATTATTATTATTATTATTATTATTATTTGACTTGAGGAGCTTGTTGGGGTTTGGATCATTTTTTTAGTGAACAAGAAGTTGAGATCTTTTTCGGTTGAGCAGCTTTCCTGCAAGAACGATCACCTTGTGGGGGGAGCAGTTTTCCTTCACTGCCATTGTCGGCCACTCTTCAGCCGGCCACTTTGAAGAGTCTGCTCACCCGCTCGAAGCCAAGCTTGCAACATTTACAAGAAGCTGAGCACTTCCCCAGAATTAGCTCCCCTTTTTGCTTTTTTGCTTTTTTGGCGTTCCCTTTGTTTTCCACTAGCCAGGCAAAACAGATACTTTTTGCCGGGGTCCTAATTCCAGCCAAGAGCAAACGTCTGATTTTTTTGTGGATACGCTGGGTGGATGCCCCGGCCACTGCAAGTAATGGAACAAGGACACCCCAGTAGTGAACCTAAGTAACTTACCTAGGCCCCCCAGCTAGGTGCCCTTTCTCACCCTTTTTTGGTTGGGAGGGTTTTCGTCTACTGGACTAGAGAGAAAAAGAAGGTTTTTTTTAGTGTAACCTCTGTACTGGAGGACCTAGTTACCATGTTTTTTGTGGTTCAGTATCGTTGGTGTACTTGCAATATTTAGGGCATCCGCCGTATATCCGCGCAAGTTGTAACGAGCTCACCGCTCCGACGAACGCCCGCGAACGGTACTGGACATTGACTTCTTGGGAATAGAGGTGTGTGTTTTTTGCTCGTTTTCTGGTTGGTTGAAAGGGCACCGAAAAGGAAAGCCACCCGTTTAGGAGTTTGGAGTTGTTTTTGTATCTCAGGAAGAGGTGCTCCCTGGGCACAGGAAACCTGGCCGGGTGGCCGGGAAAGAAGGCTTTGTGATCTGGGCCGATTCAGGGGCGAAGGTTTGCAAACACCTCATGGTCCTTTGGCCACGAGGCAAGTTTGTTCCATCGTGGCCAAGTTCCGAGCTAAACTATTTGGGCCCTTACAGTAGCGAGCCTGTGGAACTACCATACAAAAAAGTGCATTTGTTCATTGGACATCATGCCAGAAGAGGCCACACAAGTGGCACGCTGGGGGTCCGGGTGGCACGCCTCGGCACGCGCCAAGGAAACAGTGGAACGCGCCAAAGGGGCGGCACGCCCAAGAAAGCAGCGGAACGCGCCCCAAAAAAGCCGTGGAGGTCCGGGTGCCACGCCAAAAAGACGACCGAGGGGGCGGGGGGTGGTTCGGAGGACCACCGGGGCTGGACGGCCATCTTCTACGCCGCGGAGCGGGGGAAGCAGGAACGCGAGCGAGTCGCCTTTGAGCGAGCGGTGGTGGTTCGGCGGTGGTTTTGGGTCGGGAGGGTTTTTCCACTCGAGGTACTTAAGTAAGTTAAAATGCCTTTCATGATAATAGTACACAGTATTAGCAGGTGGCCGGATGGTACTCTTGTCATGGTGAAGCCTCCCAAAATATCGTCGTCAAACGGCTCCCTCAAGGGGAATGGTTCCGTTTGTTTCGTCTGAGCGGCCCTTATGAGGAGCAAGAGTCCGAATTTCATGGTAGTGTACTGTTGGTTTTGGGGAGGACATGGAGGGAACACCCAACAAATTTACCGCAAAATCGGACAACTCCGGACATTAGTTGGAGCGTAGATGATGCCTTGGATTCGCTTGAATTTCAGCCCCCTTCATAGTCACTAGCTTCTTCTTTCAGGTCAGTTTGGTTGATGGATTCCACTGAAACTCAGGTTCTAATCCTTTATCCGTGCTACCGGTCTAGGGTCAGTCCTGTGTCACCTATTCCTCATGAGCGGAATCAGAGATGGGATTGCGACCCCTCGAATTCTCTTTTTTCTGCACATGTCTCGAGAAATGGACTTAGGGGACCCCCTTCCAACTGCGATGGATGGAGTTCCTGGCGGGGCGGGGAACTTCTTCCAGCCGAAAGTGGCAAAAGCGGCAGTGGCAAAGCAGGTTGCCAAACGAAAGACACACGCACGCCCGGTGGTTGGTGGCCGAACTGTGGCTTTATCCACCCCCACCTTCCCCTTTTATGCCCCGACACAGGCACATAGGAAACCACCCAAGTCCAGGGTTCCCCCCTAACAATGAATCCATTTTGGAACACACATAATGTGACAATAATATAATATAGCACAACATAAGCATGCCGCAACATAATATAATGTGATATAATATCTCAATATATGTATATAATACCACAGCATATATGTAGAGACATACAATATCTATACGTACACGCACACATATACATATGTATATATATATACACACATATATATATATATATATATATATATATATATATATATATATATATATATATATATATACACACCCTGTTTTTCCCTTTGTTGTCCCCTTAAACGGTGGCCGTTGGGTTCCGCGGTTTTTCCGTCGGGAGGAGGTGGTGAAGCTGCTGCTGCGGAAGCTGGCGAGCCCCCACATCATCGGCAAGGAAGGCGGGGAGAAAAGGGCTCTCACTCGTCGGCTCGGTCTGGGAATGGACGCTCAGTTTATGCTCCACAAACGGCACCAAGCCCAAAAGCGCAACAAATCAAGGCACCGGAAGCCCTTCTTTTGTTATTTTGTGGCGCGCTTGTTGAAGGGCCCAGACATATCTAATATAAAGGCAACGCTTTTTGGGCTCAAATTTGGCCTTTTGCTCGAAAGGGGTCCAGCTAGGTGCCCTTTCTCACCCTTTTTTGGTTGGGAGGGTTTTCGTCTACTAAAATAGACTACACAAAAAAGTTGATACCCCTTATTCTAACCTCTATACTGGAGGACCTAGCCTTTTTATTGTTGGCGCACTTGTTTAAGGTTCTTACAGTTGCTGAAATTGTCTGGGGAAGCAGCGGGATGGCTGTGGATTCGGTTCCCCAGAATTTCCGCGCTGTGCAGGGGACTCTTTCCTGTGATTTTAATGAAAGTCCCGGCTTCCAGGTTCTGATGTTCGTCATTTGCCCCCCCCCCCCCTCCCCCTCTTTGTTCATGTTGTTTTTGTCCGGAAAGTCATATCTTCGCCATATAGATACGTTTCGCCTTTTCTCACTTGATTCATTCTCTACCTCCAACTGGAACAAGTTACTCTGCCTAGGCGATTCCATGGAAGCTTCCACCTTTAGAAGTCTTGGCTCCAATTTCTCCTGAGGCCTTCTGGGAGCCTCCATGTTAGCTCCTCTTGGCAATTTGGTGAGTCTTCCCAATGTCATCCTCCTGACGAACAAAAATATTCGAAGGGCTGCCCCAAACATGGCTTCGGTTTTCCTTCTGGCTTCCCTTTGAAAAGAACCAGCCCAACAACGGGGCCGGTTGCGTCGCGCCCTGTCGCCACCTTCCCACACGCGAACGCGCGATCTACGCGCGAGGCGTGTCCGCGCTGATGGTGGCCTGCGTGCGGGGCAACGTCATGGCGGCGAAGCAGCTGATCAGGCGAGCGAAATTGGCGAAAAGTCGAGGGCTGTGGGTGAACCAATGGTACCATTTTGAAGTAGGTGCACCACCCATTTTGGTCTATTTTAGTGGGGATTAGGATGATCACTGGGAGTACGGGGTTTGATGGGGTCAAATGGAACCAAGGACTCAAACCTGTGGTCCCCTCGTGTTTTAATTTTGACCCACAGCCATAGGCCATGGGTCAAAACCCAAATCGTACCCCCAGTGAACATCCCAATCCCCACTAGACCAAAATGGGTGGTGCACCTACCCCAAAATGGGATCTCATTGGTGTTGACACACGACCAATATGGGGGGAATATGTGAGCCGTCCAATTTCTGTACGGGCTGCTGCTTTTCGGAGTGAGTAAGTACCCTTTTTGGGGTGGTAGAAAGGGAAGCCAGCAGGAAATCAACCACACACACACACAATTTTCGGGGTCCCATTGTACGGCCTACCTTGAGATGTTGTCTGGGTTGCTTTTTGGAGTGAGCAATACCAACCCCAAAATCAACCCCAGTTTCATAGGGGGGTGACAACCCCTCCAAAAGTGGTCTGATTCCCCGACCCCCCCCCCCATTTTTCAACTGGGGTTGATTCATATGGGGTCAACATTACCCTTTTTGGGATTGTCTTTAAAGGGAAACCTTTAAAGGAAGACCATAATTTTGGGGTAGCAACATGTTAAGACGTAAACATATGTTTGCTGTAAAGAGGATGATATTCGGAACACACCAAATTACCATGACGAGCCAAATTTCCGTTGTCATTCGGGGAGACAATGAATATTGACCGTGTGTTCCATTGACATGACACCGGTTACATGACACCCCACACCCCCCCATGCTCTCATTACTTAGGCCCGCAAAGAAAGCACCAGGTTCAACCAGGATGGTCCCAAGAGGGTTGACCATCCAGGTGCTCGCACGTCTCTTTCATTTAAAAGCCAGCCAGTTCCAAAGCTCAGCGTTATGAATGGCGCTGTCACAACTAGAATCACACTGGACATGGCCGCGTTTCAACATAGTGAACCTCAACATGGGCCTCTTCCGCTAGATTTCCCTTCATCCCTACCCCCTAGTCTCAGAAAAGGATTGAGGAGTGACCTGGATCCAAGACTTACGGCCCGATTTTTTTTGGTCTCGGCTTCTTTGCGGTCGAAGCCTTTCGAAGCCATCCGAAGTGCACTCAAACGTTTCTCTCGCAACGAGCCCCTTTTGCTTGTCGTCCGTGCCGTTTTTGGAAGCGGCGAACAAACCACGGCCACGCTTCCATTGGGCTTCGCAACGTCTTTAGGCTACTCCTCGGCTCGGATCGGCGAAGCCCAACGAGTGTATCCATTGTTGCGTAGGCTTTGGAAACAATACCCTCCTTTGGCTTTCGGCAAACAAAATGCAAGAGCAGACTCAAAGGTCACGCATCGCGGGAGAATTGACGCCAGCGACAGCACCCGAACTCGACGGCAAATGGGCGCCGCGCCTCCTCTGAACCACAGATCCTGAGTTCCTGGGCTTGAATCTTAGTGGGGAGACCATTTTTCTGATGCAAGTAGGTTGCTGCTTTTGGCCCATCCACTCAGGAAGTGAGTCAAGCACAACCTGTGTTGGTTGGGGGGAAAGGCTGAGGGAAACCACAATCTTCCTTCGGATAAACGAAAAACATCAAAAACCAGAGGGTCAACCGATCAAAAGGACACATACTGTGAATGGACGAAATGCGTTCCTTCGGGTCTCCTGCCCACCCACCCGACCGCGAAGAGAAGACGCCTCTCTAGGCGCCGCGCGGACGTGAACCAGGTGGAGAAGAACGGGCAGCTTGGAAAAAAAAGAGAGAGAGAGAGAGAGACAAATCCGGGCTGCTTTCTTGTTTTTTTGCCCAGCAGCTGAAAGCTTTGGGGTCTCTGCCCAAATCAGCTACTGTTGGAGATATCGCAGTTTTTGTTGACTGTAATTTTGCCTTCATGGGCCAATTTTTTGGATCCCACCCACCTCCCTTCCGAACCCTTCCTGGTTGGGTCTGGGGTGAAGGGCTAAGAGTTTCCTGCTGGTTTTTGCTCACGCAACACGAGCGATTGAATAACATGCAACGAGTGGGCGGTTTTGGGTGACGGGAGTTGACGTGTTTCCGGGGATACACCTCTCATTGCCAGACCGAGCTCACCATGTTGCTTTTGTTTGGCAACCAGTGGATTCCACCCCATGGTATTTTTTGGTTGGTTTTGGGTTTCCCTTTGAACTCTGCACACCCAAAAAAGAGGCGCCTTTTTTGTCCCCGTGGAAATCTACTGGGCATCTGAGTTGGGGTTCCTTCATTTTCAAGCAGGGTAGCAGTCTTGCCAAAGTTCTACTTTGCTTTGCTGCGGTGTGGGCCCTTGGGTCTCCCCAAAATTGGATCAAACAAATCCCCCTCTCAACGCGACAGAAAATAGTTGCGAGGATGGTACTGGGGTGGGAGGAAGTCTGGCCTTGTCTACAACGGATGTTTATTCATTTCCCATCGCGATTAATGTCTTGGCTTGCCGTTTTCGTTGCTGAAGAGGCGGAAAAGAACCAAGCTTTGGCACAGTCACTCCTCGAGTTTCTGGTGTTGGGGGATGGACCATTTAATGTTGAAACGCATGTGGAAACATGAACTGTGTTTGAAATGCTTGACCATAATGGCCCCGGCCATTTTGGCTCAAGCTTTGCTCTTGGGTTCTCTGAACCCAACTTGTGTGAAAAATTTGAAGGGAAGCATTTCTGAACTAACCCCGAACCAGCAATGGCCTCCTCGGCAACTTCGGCAACTTCCTTCGAGTTGATTGAGGACCAGGCACTCACCGCGGAGGAGGTGGAGATGGCCAGCCAGGAGGCCCAGGAAGTCCGCACACGCGAGGCGGCTGTGGCGGCTGGCCTGGTGTTGGAGGAGCCCGAGGCGCCCCCGTCGGCATCGGCCACCGATGTGATGAACGACCTCTCCAGTGCACTGGAGCGGCTCCGTGTGGCCTTCTCCACACCGACTCCCGGCCTGGGTGCCCCTGGCCCCGCCGAGGACGAAGGAGATGGGCGATGCGGTCACCACGGAGCGGGCTACTCCACCAACGAAGAGGCTGAAGGGCTTCGTGGCGGCCTCCCAGAAGACCACGGCCCTGGTTAACAAACCGGTCTCCCTGGTGCCGGTGGATGGCCGTCCTGGCTATTTCAAGCTAGTGGACCTCCCAGACCTCTTCCCGGTCCTTCCGGCATCGGCGGCCACGTTGCTGAGGGACGTCACGGTGGAGGAGGCGGTCTCCCTGTTCCACAAGTTTGTCGGTAAGAATCTCACGGAGGACTTGGTGGTTCGCATCCTGGAGGCCTATGTTCCGATGAAGATCCAGATCCGGCAAGAGGAGGTCTGGGCCTCACAGTTCCAGCGGAATAAGGCATGCATTGGCACCCAGCGGATGCACAGACTCGATGCCGGCCACTCGGACTACAAATTCATGTGTAAGGCATGCGGCACGGGGTGGCCGGAGGCAGCCAATCAATGCTGGGTCTGCCCGGGCAAGGAGTTTGTCCCCTTCCAGGCACCCTCGGCTACCTACGAGGCGGACGGCGTGACGTACAACCTGCTCATTGTGGAGGGCAAGCCGACCTGGATCCAGCAGCGGGATGGGGGAAGCCTGGGTGCCGCTGGCCCCGGTGGTACCCGGGCACGGGCAGACCGCAACCTGGTGGACGGCACGATCCTGGGGAGAGCTCCTCCGAAAACGGACACGGCAGAGGAGATCACTATGGCTGACGTGGTCCCGCTTAACAGGCGGGTGGACATCCGGCAGGAGATCCTGTCCATGGAGGCGGACGACGAGGCGTTGAAGGTCCGGGAGCGCCAGGAGGTCAAGGTCAAGGTGCAGCGGTCCCTGCAGGAGGCAGAGGCTCAGAGCTTCCAGCTCTACCACCCCCAGGTGGACGAAGAAGGAAGAGCTGCACAAGGCCTTGAGGGAGCACCGGGAACCGACCCCGGAGGAGTCCTCGGCCAGACGGCGGCACAAGGAGTTGGTCACGGATGAGATGCTGGACAATGAGATGGCAATCCTGGCGCCTCTCCAGGAGGGCATGCAGGCCCTGCCGGCAGAGGAGGTGGCCAACGAGGGAGCCCGGGCCCTCAGGAAGGTCACGATTCAAGGCCAAGCTGCGAGACGTACCTGGAGGGTAAGGGTGTCGACGCCAGCCAGGCACTGGCTGATGCGATGGGCTCCATTCAGGAGGCGCAGGAGGCGAACAAGCGCACCCAGGACACCAACCAGGCATGGATGCTTCACACCCTCCAGCCCTTGGAGGTGTCGGCATGGCCAGATGATCTCAGGCAGGCTCTGGAGAGGGGGCTGTTCTGCCCCCTGGAGCTGGATGACCCCGAAGACATCCCCAACGTGGGGGACATCAAGGAGAAGTACGTCCCCTACATCCGGAGGCTCAGAGAGGCACAGAACCCGTGGAACCAGGAGGCGTTGCTGGAGGAGATGCCCGATCTGGCGACACCGGCCCCCCCCAAGGGTGCCACTGGCCCCGGGGGGGACCAGTCAAGGCCACCGCAGGACCTGGACTCGGAGGAGGGTAAGCTGTCCCTGCTCCTCTGGGCGATGAAGAGGCACCAAGGGGAGCTACGGATGTTTGGGGGGATCTGGAAGAAGCACTCCAGCGGTGAGATCCCCAAGGGCGCGGACCAGCAATTCAAGCTCTCGCCACAAAACCTCCTCCCCCTGGAGCGCAGGACCCACCCACTCACGTGTGAGCGGGACCACATCGACCCGATCATCTACTCGGCCTTGGAGATCCGAGCGCAGGTGAACCGGGGTGAGCGCCCGGCGCCGGAGCAGGTGGTGGGGATCTTCTGGGCTAAGGGCGATGGCGTGTTTTGGACAAGGCAGACTCGCACGTGGGACCTGCCGAGCTTGACAGGGGTGTACGCCCACCGATTCACCTTCAAGTACATCTACTCGGCGTGGACCACATTCCCGCTGGTCGTGAAGACGCAGCGACGGGGCCGCAATGCGGAGGGCTCGACTTCGGATAAGTGGATGGGGAACATCCTCCAGATGCGGAAGGAGGCGGTCCCCTTCCTGGAGAGCCTGGGAATCCCCAAGCCGCGCAGCAAGGCGGAATGGAGCTACATCTTTAAGGAGATGGGGACGTTTCTGGCAGCCAAGAACTTCATCGTCAATTGCCCATTGCCGGTGATGGAGCTCCCAGTGGCCCCCGTCCACGACAGCAAGGAGGCCCTGCGTTTCAGGGCGGTCTGTGACGAGCGAATCACACTTCCGCTGTGATCGTTGAGGGCTTTCGACTCGGTGTACACCAAACTGGTGGCGGGCCTGAGTAAGTCCTCCATGGTGGAGATCAAGGTCAACTGGCGTTGCAACGTGGTCCATGACTGGGTGGAGCCGGTCCCGCAGGAGGCGGCGGGGGCCCTGTACGACCGGCTGGGCTACTCCCAGGACCTGATCAGGCAGCTGGGCTGCTCCCCCCCCTTGGTTGCCTCTGGCCCCGGGGGCGGGGCGGCCAAGGAATCGGACCCCAAGGCCAAGATTCTGGCGGGAGCGGACACCACGCTCCGCACGCCGGACCAGGGCACCAGGCGTCACCACGTCCACGGTCACGGCGGTCGCGGGCCGGAAGTACATCAACAAGCACTTCCCGAAGGAAAGCGAGCACGTGTTCTGGGCCTCGGTGGAGTGCGGCCTGGTCCTGCCCAGCATCAGCGCATGGGAAGTGGTGGGCAAGGAGAAGTTCAAGACCACCGGGGGCTACATGTGCAGGTTCTGCAAGGGCTTCTGGAAGGCGAGCCGTGGGGGGACCAGGCTGCTCCAGATTACGGGATGGCACAAGGACAAGGCCACGTGCCTGCAGCTGGTGATGGACGAGCCCCCGGAGCAACTATATAATCAGTGGATCCGGGACAGGATGGAGTTCTACAAGCGGGTGGAGCCGACCCCCCAGGGACGAGCGGCTAGTCCTTGGAGATGCGAGCACCCCGCGCATGCGCTTCAGCTCCTCGAATGGCCTGGGGGATGTCTCCACTGCCCTGTGGTCGGTCATCCTGAGCAACCCGGAGAAGTCAGGGCTGGCGGCCATCCACTCGGTGGCAAAGGAGGCGATCTTGAAGGGTGAGAGCCGCTAGGTCGTGTCTCACTTTTTGGATGTGGAGTCGTATGATCTCTCCCCACCGGGACTTGGGTGCCTCTGGCCCCGTCTTGGGTGGGGGGAGGTGTTGGGGTGTTTCCCTTGTTTTGGGTTCATCATTCACCTTGGTTTCCCCCCTGTTCAACACGCCACGACTGCCGGTTTGCCTCGAACCGGAGGCTGCGCAATTTGGCTGCCCCAAGGACGGGCCGTATCGGCCACTGTTTGAAGAAAGTGGCGGCGGCCGACGCTGGGCTCCCTGTGGTCCCCTTGGGGGTTTTGGGGAATCCCCCGTCGGGTGGGTCTTCCCCCCTCCGTGGTTCTTTTGGGGATTTCCGGGGGGGACTCTTAGGTCTTGTTGGGCTGCATGTCGCCTGCCTGCCCCACTCGCACTCGGCATCCGGAAGGGTTGGTCGTGTTTGCAGTTTGCCGCGGTTGGGTCCCGGCCGTTCGATAGGAGGCCCGAACCCTTGTTTTCAGCATGGCTAGGGTCTCTACACAGTTTCTGTTGCGCCCGCCTTACACTCGTCTTTGGGACCGTATCCCAAGGGTCCTGTGGGACACGCTGGCGGATGAGTCTATCTCCCCGCGACAGACAGACGGGGAGTTGCTGGTCCGCACGGCGGAGGAAGGGAGGCAGCTGGGCGGGGAGCCGGCCCTCCGCTTCGCTCTCCTGGAACTCTCGGGCATTCCGGTGGACCAGGCGGACCAAGTGGTACCAACGGACTACTTCAACGGCCTGGTGGCGTCGGCGGCGGGCAGGCTTCCCCAGCCTTTGTCCGCGGGGGACCTGGCCGACCTTTGGGATAGCCTATGGCTCCTCCTCATGGCGGCTGCGGACGGCAAGCTCAGCGAGAACTTTTCCCCGCTGGAGAATGAGTGGGACCGCCAGGACCAACTGAGGTGGTTCTCGCGAGATGACCCACCCCCACTCCAACAGCCGGAGCTTCTGAAGTGGCGGCACTGGAGGCCCGGGAAGATCAGGGAAATGGAACCCACGACTCAGCGAGCACTGGAACTCCATATGCGCGGGAAATGGGCGGAACGGCTCCTTGCCCACTTCGCCCCCTTTGCGGAGCACATTGCATACATGCAGGACATCCTGGGGGAGGACTTCCGCAAGGAAGCACTGGACCTCTTGGGGGATAGCAGGTTCCGGACGCTCAGGCAACACTGCCTGGTCTACGAGAGTCTCCGCAAGAGAGGCTTCACCGTCATCCCATGGCAGGAACGACATGTCCGTTCTCTCCTCAACCAGCTCGCCGATGAGGAGGTCACCCCGTGCAAGTTGCGGCAGGTGTGGAACACCCTCAAGTGGTTCTCCAAGACCTTCGGACTGCTGAAAATAGACGAGCTCCATCGCCTCAAGTCCAAGAAGAGCTCATTGGAAGAGGCGCTCACGGACACGGTCACCAGGCCACAGCGTAAGGCGGTGGTCCCTAGCAAGGAGGTCATTTGGGCTCTGGAGGAGGGGGCCGGCTACGATCGCCTGGGTGCCACCGGCCCCGGCACGCAGGAGGCCCCGGGCAAGAACAGACACGAGGTGCTGGACGCTTTCATCCTGGGGTTCGCCCGGTTCCAGGTGGGTTGCAGTGCTCGCTTCAATGACCTCCAGCATGTTCACCCCAAGGACCTTATCCACACTAGCAACACGGTGGAACTGAAGGCCTGGCAGACGAAGACGGTCTCCGCAGCACGAATCAACCGCAACCCGGTCCCCTTGATTGCTCCGAAGTACAGCTTCACGGGAATCCCCTGGTGGACTACCTGGGTGGCCTCGGTCAGGCGGTTGGTATCCGAGGAGGCATTCCAGGACATGGATTACTTGCTCCCGACGGTGAGCAAGGACTTTGCAGGGCTGATTCCACGGCCGTCCACACCGGAAAGGGCTCTGAGATGGCTCAAAGATGCTATTCTCCGCCGGGGTGGGTGAAGCCGCTGTCGTGGCACTCGTTCCGGGTGTTCATCCCGGACTGCGCCTTCCAGATGGGGATCCCCCGGGAGCGCCGCATGTACCTGGGCAACTGGCTCACGGAGAGCACGGCAGATGTCTACGTGCGGGAGAAGCGCAACGTGGTTGTGGAGATCTGGGGCCAGGTAGCGCAGAAGGTCCCCAACCTGAACCTCGGGCCAGGCAGGGAGCGCAGGGAGGACTTGAATCACCCGGACTGGGCGGACCCGCTCCCGCCACCAGCAGTGGACATCACGGACGCAGGACCGGAGGGCCGCGAGGACCATATTGAAAGGGAAGGGGAAGCATCCCCTTCGGTACCCTCAGGGAGCGCACCATCGGCTCGATCATGGTCAGTGGTGGAACACGAACCTGGGGACACACCAGTGAAGGCCAAAGACCTGTTTCCAGCCACCCCGGACCTCCCCCTTCGGGTGGTGGCGGCGGTCAAACGCACGGGCAACGCCGGCCAGTCCAGAATCCACCTGCTGAATGTTGAGGGCACGGCTGTGGGATGTGGCTGGCGACCAGCGGCTTCTAAGGTCCAGGAGCTCTCGGTGCTGGATTACATGACGGAGCAGGAGGCCTATGGCAAGTGCGAACGCTGCTTCAAGCGGCATGGCTTCCCGGCGGACTGGGCACTGGAGCCGGCGGAGGTCCCCACGCTGCAGGAGGACTCGGACTCCTCGGCGGACTCAGGCTCCGAAACGGATGACTCCGTGGACACCCAGTCGGAGACCGAGGTGGTGGCCCTACCTTTCATAGCCTAGGTGCCCCCGGCCCTGGCGACCAAGGGGATGGGAGGCCCGGAGAGGGGCCATGGCCAGGGCCCTCAGCACAGACTGGCATCCTTCGGAAATGGCGGGTGTGCCAGACTGTCCTTCGGAAATGGCGCTATCAGTCTGCACACCCGTTCTTCAGTTTTTGAGAATTGTGAGTTGGGTGGCCCATGGGGCCCACCCAGCGTTGGTCATCTGACAGGGGAAGATGAGTCCCTGGCACCAACACACTGCTCGGATGAAAGAGTTATCGCGTGCTCGTGTGTGGTGCCGTTTGGTTAGCTTGCATACACTTTGTTAATGTTGAAACGCATGTGGAAACATGAACTGTGTTTGAAATGCTTGACCATAATGGCCCCGGCCATTTTGGCTCAAGCTTTGCTTTTGGGTTCTCTGAACCCAACTTGTGTGAAAAACCCACCCACCCACACCAAGGTCGGGGGTCATGGCGGCCAAACCCCCGGACGAGGTCCCAGAAGAGTTCAAGGAGGACGTGGCCAAGCTGCACAAGCCACTGGCGGCCATCCTGGTGGGGAAGGAGATCCCCTGGGCAGCCCAGGCAGCTTTGGGCGCATCGGGATACGTCACGGTGGAAGACCTGGCGGATCGCTGGGACACCCCAGCGGCGGCTAGGGAGAATGGTCCCCGGGACCTGGGATTCCGGGATGGGGAGAACGGGTTCAATGTCCAGACCTCGGCCTTCACGGCGATGCGCCTCCTTCAGGCAGTCCGGGTGGCAGCCAGCTTGGTCCGGGGGGGCAACCAAGGGGATCACCCGGCGGGCCAGCCCGACAAAGGCGCCCCTGAACGTCCTGTGTGACAGGCGCCAGCTGGAGGATGCTTACGTGGCCACTCATGGGACCCCGAAGCCGAGGTTGGAGTTTTCAAGGGAGTGATGGCTACCTCAAGAAGCAGTGGCGCCTGATTGCCAAGGGTGAGCTGGGCTACATCCCGGCAAAACACATCGTGAGCGCGCTCCCGGAAGAAGGGGAACGCCCCTCATCCACCCACAAGAAGATCACGGTGGACGGCTGGGACAGGGAGGATGAAGAAGAGGTGAGGAGCCACCCCACATCTCGGCGCCAGTTGGAACGTTTGCACCAAACTTTCAGGACGACGCTCCTGATGTGCACGGCGGCACTGCCACAGTTTGGCAACCTGAAGGTCACCAAGGCGGAGCTGGACGATTGGTATGACTGGTTCTATGGGGAGGACATCGCTGGCAGAAGGCCTCCCCCGAGTGACACCACCTTGCTGTTTGCAGAGCGCAATGCGTGGAGGAAGATCCACGAGATGGTGCACCAGGGCACCACCCTCTCCGATGCCCTCAAGAATATCAGGGGACTTCCTCTTCTGGCAACGGGAGGTCTATGAGCAACCTCAACAGGGCGCCGGAGAAGGGGAAGCACAAGGGCAAGGCACCTAAGGTGTGGCAGACTCAGTGGGAGAAGCCGAAGAAGGGGGGGAAAGGCGCCTGGCCCTCGGGGCCGACCCGGTCCAAGCCGAAGGGCAAGGGCGGCAAATGGAAGTCCCCCAACTCCCCCTCGGTTCCATGGCCGGACCACTGGGCTTTCAAGAATCCCAAAGGGGTGGCGTACTGCAGAGATCATCACCTCCACAACAAGTGTTCGGGATCGTGCGGCCGTTCCCACAACTGCCCGGTCAGGAAGGATGGGTGGGTGTGTGATGCCCCCCCATCGAAGCATGCGCCACAGGCATGCCCTCACCTTCCCAAGTGACAGGAGGCCACCCAGGGTGCCATAGGCCCCGTGGCTTCCCGGTCTCAGTTGGGATCACAGGCCACCAGTGCGAGAGTGCACACAGAGGGGGCGAGCCAGCCCCACCAGAGCCACAGCGGAAGGCAGACAGAGCGGGGGAGACTTCTCCAGGGTGCCACCGGCCCCGGAAGCCCCTCCACCAAAGAAGAGGAGCGCTCCCAGCCAGGGCACTCCACAAGCGCGGAAGCATCCCTTTCCCCCGCACCCACCGAGGCAGTGGGAAGACCCCCCAGAGAGACCCAGAGGGGAGGATCCGCCCAGCAAGGGGCGTTCCAAGGGCGGGAAGAACCGCCAGGGCAAGCATCAAGCCCGGGGACAGATGACGGGGGGATCAGACAAAGGTCACACGGAATCCCTAGGGGGGGCAAGCCCCACCTTCCCATGGATGCAGGACATCCCGGAAAGACTGAGGCTCAGACTGGGGTGGACGCCGAGGCCAGTGCCGGGGTCTTCAAAGCCGTCCCTCATCCTGCTGTACGCTGGGAAGGATGATGCGGGGGCCCTGGATGCCTACCTCCATGCCTACAACCCGGCCTTCTCGGAGTACATTTGGGCGGTGGATATCAGGAGAAAGGGTGGAGACCTGGGCCAGGACATGCTGGGCGAGGAGCCTTACTCGACGATGTGCTCCATGGCCATGGCGGGTAAGGTCGCATTGGTGGGAGGTGGCCCCAACTGCAGGTGAGGGGCAGAGCAGAGCAGACCTGGTGGGGCTTAGAGGACTTGGAGCCCCGGGTTTATGGAGGACACGGACAATGACAGCGTGCTCATGCTCCGACAGATGTACCTGACCTCGCTGGCCTACAAGGGGCTAGGTCAGCTAACGGTCCCGCAGGTTGGCTCCTCTTTCCTGGAGCACCCGATGGACCCGATGGAGTGCAGCAAGAGCCCGAGCGCAGCGAGGTGCTCATCGATCTGGGTCACGCGGGCCGGGCAGTGGGTCGCTTAGGCGTCGCGCGAATGGTTCGCTTAGGGATCGCGCAAATGGATCGCTCCGGGATCGCTTTTTTGCAGAAGGCTTGTCGCGCATGCATGCGTGTTGACATGTTTGCTCGCGATGTATGTTTATATAAGCGCATGCGCGAGCATGTATGTGCTTGTTTGTGCTTGTCGGCGTGTATATCGCATGACATATGTGACGTGTATGTTTCATGACATATGTTACTATGTTTGCTGGCGAGTCCATGTATGTGGTTGTGTGCATGCGTGTTGACATGTATGCCCTGCGGCGTATGCCCCAGAACCCGATGAATTTGCACATTAGGTTACAGAGCAGGCTGGGCTGGTTCAGTTGAGCGGGTGTGCTTATCATCCCCCCCACCCCACCCTCCACCCCCAGAAAGAGATGCATTTGCTGGGATGAAGCAGTTCAGCGGTTGTGCTTATCATGCCCCCATTTCGTTACAGAGCAGGCTGGGCTGGTTCAGTTGAGCGGGTGTGCTTATCATCCCCCGCACCCCACCCCCCACCCCCAGAAAGAGATGAACATTATCATGCCCCCCCCCCCAACCAACCCCCCCCCCCCATGCTATTTTGTAATCTGGTAAAAGAGCAGGCTGGTCTGCAGCAGTTGAGCGGGTGTGCTTACCATGCCCCCCCCACCCCACCCCCCAGAACCATGCTATTTTGTATTCCGGAAAACGAGCATCTGCAGCAGCTGAGCGCATGTGCTTATCATCCCCCCCCCCCCCAAACCCCCCCACCCAGAACCATGTTGTTTTGTAATCCGGTAAAAGAGCAGGCTGGTCTGCAGCAGTTGAGCGGGTGTGCTTACCATGCCCCCCCCCCCCACCCCCTCCCCAGAGCCATGTTACTTTGTAATCCGGTAAAGGAGCAGGCTGGTCTGCAGCTGTTGAGCGGGTGTGCTTATCATCCCCCCCCCTCCCCACCCCCATCATCAATGAATGTGATCCCTAAGTGATCCGTGAATGTGATCCTCAAGTGAGCGTGTATCCCTAAGTGACCGTGATCCCTAAGTGAACCGTTTGAGCGATCCCTAAGTGACCTGTTTGCCGACGCGGGCCTACGTTCAATGGGCGAGTGCACTCCACCACTCCCTCATCAAGTTCGATGAGTGCCGCCTGGGCCAGGTGGTTGTGAAGTCCACGGCATTGTCAACGGACCTTCCTCTCCACCATTGGCATGACCTGCGTTGCAACCACGGGTCTCACCCCAGGGGAGAAAAGCTCAACTCCAGTGACGTCAGCCGGTACCCGGAGCAGATGATGCAGGGTCTCGCAGCGGCCATCCTTTGCCGAGCGGGACCCGTCCTGGAGGCGCTGAGGCCGGGGGGCATGGCGCCCCAGGCTAACCCAACGACCCCCCCGAGGCGTCCAAGGGAACCTTCTCCCAGCACGCCGGGCGGAGGCTGAAGGCGGGCCAACAAGCGTTGGCAGGTCTGACCTTGGGCTCACTTCCGGTCTCGGCCTCGGATAATCCAGAGGCTGGGACATCGACACAGAGGACTGGCGAGGTGGATGAACTTGGGGGGGGAACTCTTCCCATGGATCCCTGGGCACACCAGGGCATGGAGATCTCGGATCGGCCCACCATCCTGCCGATCACGCACGACCCCAATATCTCCGACAAGGTCATGTACCTCCAGATGGCTTTCAAGCAGCGTCCCTTAAGAGACGGTGGAGGAAAGCCCTCATTGGGACGGTTGGTTCCGTGGGCCCGACCGCTGTCCAAAGCAGCAGCGCTGGGGGCCAAGATCTGTGTCCTCACTTCGCCGTGGGGGGACAAGCTCCAGGAGTCGCTCTCGTTGGGGGACGGGTCACATCCCTTCCGAGGACATCAGGGAGATTCTGGCGCCGGGGGCAGGCCGACATCTTGCACAGCGTGGCGCTGAACATTCAGGACCCCGACCACCAGTTCCCCCGGGACCTGGAGCAAGGGGTCCCACTCGGGGTCACGGACCCACCCCTGACCTCGCCGGGCATCTGGCCACTCAAGAAGGAGCTGAAACGGGAGGAGCCGGAGTTCCAGGAACTCCCCCACCCAACGAGCAGGGGTAACTACCCCTCGGCGGATCACTTCAGCGGGCACATTTCTGGAGGAGGTCCCCATGGGCATGGTGGAGGGCCCCTTCAGTAAGGAGGAGGCAGCATCGCGATGTGGCTGCGACAGCGAGGACCTTTGTCCCGGCCCCCTAGTCGACGAGGGGGACAAGATCCGCACGATCTACGATGGCTCGGTGGGAGGGGCCAATGACACCATCAGGAACCAGACGGTGGAAAGGACGACGGCTCCGACGGTGCTGGATGGGGTCCAAGCTCTCCATTGGCTACATGCGGCAGCTGAGGAGGGACCCCCCTCTCAGGGTGCCTCTGGCCCCGAGGGGGGGATCGTCAAACCTCCACCTGGGGGCTGGCTATGGCCGGAGCCGGGCACCAGGTGGGTGCTGCTCAAGGCGGACGTCACCAAGGCCCACCGGAGAGTGAAGGTCCTCAGGAAGGACTGGCGGTTCCAAGTGGCCTCACTGGGGGAAGAATGGTGGGTGAACAAGGTAGGCACATATGGCATGGCCAGTGCCCAATCCTACTGGGGACGCCTGGCAGCCCTTCTGCTCAGGGTCCTCTACGCACTTTTCCCTCAAGTGGATTGGAACTTCGTCTTCGTCGACGACTTCCTGTGGCTGCTTCGAAGCGAGGGGGCAGTGAACTTGGCGGTGGCGCTGCTGGCCACACTCCTGGCATTGGGCACCCCACTTAGCTGGAAGAAGACGCACTTGGCGGAGGTTAACACGTGGCTGGGCTTCGTGGTCCACCCGAACATCCCGCAGGTTCTCATGGCAGCCAACAAACACATCCTGGTCATGGAGGTTTTGCAGACCATGGTGGAAGGGCAGGCGATGCACTCAAAGGACATCGAGAAGGCCCTGGGCCGCATCCAATGGGCAACGGCTGCATGTCCGCTGGCGAAGTCGATGCTCCAGCCACTTTGGGCCTGGAAGATGGCCACCACCACGGTGGGGAAACCCCCCAAGGTGGTCAGGATGTTGGCGTTCATGCTGCGGTTCCTCTTCAACACGCCTTTCGTCCAGTACTCCCCCTACTTGCCGAAGTCCTCTTGGTGGGGTTGCAGCGACGCTAGCGCCTCGGACGACGGACTGGCATTTGTGGGAGGTTGGTGCTCCAACACAGTGGAACCGGACAAGAAGGAGGTGTACTGGTTCCATGAGCAGATCCACGTGGAGGAGTACCCTTGGGCTTTCAAGAATGGGGATCCAAAGCGGAGGATTGCAGCTCTGGAGATGCTGGGCACGCTCTTCCTCTGTAACATGATCCTCACGCACCAAGGCCCTCTGTCCTCCCGGGTCCGACTCCCGGTGGGCAGTGACAATCAGGGCAACGTCATGGCGATGCTCAACCTTGGATCCAAGAAGCCCTACACGGCGGCGATCCTGATGGAGCTGGTCTTCCTGCTCCACACCCATGGCTGCTCGCTGGCGGCCAACCATGTGCCCCGTGAATTCAATCAATGGGCTGATGAGCTGACGCACCCAGATTTCTCTGGGTTCGACCCTTTGCAAAGGGTCCCCAAGCAGGAACTCTGTGAGGAGTTTGTTTTTCTCCCGCGTCTCCTGAATGGAGATGCATTTGATCTCAGCGTGGGCCCACCCATGCTCCCGTGACCGGAGCCGGTGGGTGACTCACTTCCCCTGGTGGCAGACCCCCCTGTGGCCTGGGTGCCATGGGCCCCGGCTCAGGGGCGGGCGCTATCAGTCTGCACACCCGTTCTTCAGTTTTTGAGAATTGTGAGTTGGGTGGCCCATGAGGCCCACCCAGCGTTGGTCATCTGACAGGGGAAGATGAGTCCCTGCCACCAACACACTGCTCGGATGAAAGAGTTATCGCGTGCTCGTGTGTGGTGCCGTTTGGTTAGCTTGCATACACTTTTAGTGGTAATCCACTAAGTGGTCATCCACTTGGATCCACTTGGTATCAATCAAAAGCTTGGGACGTTGTTTGGTCCATCCGCTTGGGAGGTGAGTAAAATGAAGCTTCACTTCGCAGCCATCCCAAGATGGTTGGTGCCTCCAACTGGTCCCCACATTGACTGCGATCCCCACTTGACTGCTATTGGGTTGGATCTTTAGACTTGAACTTGGTTGAAGTCCAGTTGGGTTGTCCGAACTGAACCCACAAGAAGTGATTCGCTGGTCGTTGCAGCACCTAGCCCCGAATCCTGTGAAGTGGGTACGGGTCAAAATGAAATCACAAAACCGCTGGTTTTAGTCCATTGGGCGTTCCATTTTGACCCAGACCAGGGTTCCATGTACCAGGGCAAGCTTTTTAGGGTGCCTATTTTTGACCTAGACCCAAGCGACCTCCAACAACGTCAGGAACTCCGCGCTGATGCTGGCGCTCGCCGCCGCGCCCCGTCTCGGGGGTTCTAAGAAGCGAGGGAGGGGGGGCTGTTTTTTTGGATGAACATGCAGCGCTTTGGTCACGCCTACTTCAAGGAGTTGTGTTTTCAAGTTTTTTTTGCAATGCTATCAACTCCTTCGGATTTCGTCATTATCATTCGGGTTGGGAATCTACGGGTTTTGTCTCAAGACGCGGGCGTGGTTCTTTTCGGAAAGCCCACTCTAAACAACCACAAGAAGGGAACACTCCAAACCGACACGCCGTAGAGTTGCGCCAAGTTGCGCCGTGTTCGGATTCCAAGGAGGGTCCGTTCTCTGTTGAGTTTGGTTGCACCTCCCCAGTTTCAGTTTGCCACACAAGGCCCTCGGTTTGTGGCCAGGGTGTTAC
Organism: Effrenium voratum; assembly: GCA_963377175.1. Classification (NCBI taxonomy): domain Eukaryota; class Dinophyceae; order Suessiales; family Symbiodiniaceae; genus Effrenium; species Effrenium voratum. The sequence continues at coordinate 227,053 of CAUJNA010000868.1, forward strand.
CCTGGTCACCTGCCGCGGGTCCACTTACCCGGTAAATGCCACCATATTTTTTCAACCAAACGGAGAATAGCAACGGGTTTGCTATATTGGCGAAACGCCCGGCATCCAGGCTGGTTTTTTGGCGCCCCACTTGGGGCGTTTTTTTCGGGATCGATCCCACACCAGGTGTCGCCTCGAACCCTCCCTTTCCCCCGAAGATTCGGAGCAGCGGATCCGCTGGATCGAGCAGGATCAATCAAAAGCCGAGGCTCAGCAGGACCTCTCGGCCTGGCTGCTGCAGGAGGACGTGGACGTCGACCTCAGGCGCGCGCCGCGCGCCTCGCGCCTCGCGCCGCGGAGTTTGGGGTCGGAGATTTTGGGGGGTTTTGGGTTTTCGGAGGGCGGCGGCGGAGATTTTTGTTCAGGGGGCAAAAAGGTCACTTTGGTGTGGGTGACACTTTTTTGCGCAAAAAACAAAACGCCCAACATGGAGAGGACTTGAGGATTTTGTTTTGGTTGGGGGCGACCTCTTGGTTTGCAGAGTTGTGCTTCCCTTGTTTGGTGGGTTAACCGTCACCTTGGTCCAATTTGGTTGTTTTCTTTTGGACAGGTTTGGACGCCAAAGCTCACTTGCCTTTTTCACTGTTTTAGCTTTTTTTTCTCCAGTTGTCCCAAGCCCCCCCCCCCCCCCCCGTATTTGGATGTGGCTTTTTTGAAACCGGACACGAACAGTTTCCAGCACCCTGCTTGGGGTCATGAACTCCCTGTAGCATTTACCTCTACATTTTACGTTTTGGCATATACCTGTGGCACAATAGAACTATCTGTGGCATATCCCTCAGCAGTTTTTTTTTCTCCGCCACAACAAAAATAAAAATCGGCATATCCCTCAGCACTTTTTTGTCACTACCAAAAAAAAACAAGAATCCTGGTGGCATATGTTTCTACAGTTGTCACGTTTGTACCGTTGCCCACCCCATCCTTGGCGTCCTTCCAATCGCTGGCCCAAGCCACGTGGCCTTCGCCCGCACCTGCGTTGTAGGCGTCCTTTGGCTCGGTGAGCCTGGCTAAAAATCGATGGGTGCCTCTTAGACGGGTTTGGTTCCATTTTGGAACCTGACGAGGCGCATTTGGATGTGTCTGGGAACGCCTCGCACTGTTTGCACTGGCTGCTTGTTGCACTTGGGCCACAATCGCACTTTCTAATTCTTTACATGGTTCTGGGTTCACCATTTTTGTACCAGGTTTTGATTGTGACTCAGGTGGGAAACCCATCGATTTCTAACCAACAGGCCACCTATGAATTGGCCTAAGCCACGTGCCGATTTCGCGAAACCGCCAGCAACGCGCTGGGGGAGACGGCCTACGACATCGCGGCGGAGCAGGGCTTCAACTCCCTGTGCCTTGGATGCGTGGTGGGCGGTGAGTGGGGTGGGGGGCGGAGGGGGGCGGTGGGGGGTGGTGGGGGGGGTGGGGTGGGGGGATGGACTGAATGTTACTCCCTAAAGGGGACCATGGACTTTTTAGTCTGGGAAAGAAACAGTTTCGATACTTTTTGTGGCCAATCCACTCGGGAAGTGAGATTGGGTTGATGGCTCTCAGCCATCCGGTCCCTTGGCGTTTTTAGTTTGTTTGGTTGGACAAGTGGTTGGGTTTCCGAATTTGAGCCACCACAAGTCAAAGTTTTTAGCGGGGGATCTGCGGACAGCCCAGATTAGGCTGATTCGTTGATTTGCCACGGGTGAAAAGGAGGGTTTGCGGGGTTGATTCCGTAGTAACCCAGCCATGGGTGGAAGGCCATGGTTCAATTGAAGGAACCATACATGTTTTGCTTTTCTCCGGAGGCTCCTGTTGGAATCTCTGGAAAGAATGAAGGATTTGGTTCAAGTGCCACCCATTTGGGTTGATGTGTGGACCCGGAACAAATTGACCAGGAATACCCACCAGCCCAAATTGCGGGTGTTTTAGGGTCACTACCCTCCCAAACATGACTTGGTGCACCGCCGAAATATGTGAGTGTTGAAACCAAGCGAGTTTGGCTTGAAAAGCACATCCTTCCCTGACGATGTACAGTAGCGTTTTGAGAGGTTGCCCTTCTACTTTCTCAAAAAAATACAGGCAGGCGAGACAAACAAGCAACACATTGCGCAAATCAACAAGAACAACACCTTTAATGACAACAACCAGCTTTCACCAAAACAACTGCAAAGCAATCGAAAAGCAAACAACAGACCACCAGACAACATAGCGGACCAGGGTGGACTCGAGCCGCCGTCGTCATGCGAGCCTGTACGTTAGGTTCCAGTTTTTATGGCAGCGATGAAAGAAATGCCAGAATATTCCACGCCAGGACCTTCCCCATCTTAGTGCCCTACGTAATTACTCGAGGGCTCGGGCGAGTTTGGGCCCGAGACACAAGCATTCCCTGGCTGGATGCAGGTTGGCAAGGGCTCCCAAAAGGCGAGTTGCTGGCAAGGCTTTAGGATTTTCGGTTCTGTTCCGTGGGGGTTCCTGGACTTGAACAACTTTTCGAGAAGACCATCTTTGTGGTATATGCAAGCTTATCAAGTTGTTTTTGGCCAATCCGCTCGATCGGAAGTGAGGCCAAGGGTTGTGAAGATCATGTCAGGTCTCGATGACTCAATTCGGGGATTCCCGCCTAGGAAGAGCACCATCATCATGATCTCCCGCAAGCGGGAGGAGGCGGAGGGCAAAACGGAGCTGTAGCCAGAAGGTCCCCCAATAGTGCCTTTTTTTTCCCTACAAAATAGACTACAGAAAAAGTTGGTACCCTTATTCTAACCTCTCTGGAACAAGAAGGTTGCGTTGCGCCCATTGGAGTCCCTTTTGGGAGCCTGCAAGGTGGTGCAGTGATTAACCCCCTTTGACCGAAGGAGTGAAAGTTGGGCCGAAGGAAAGAGTGGCAGCCTTGACCGTGGTGCATATAGGTGTCAAATGTGACAACCCCAAAGTGGTGGTGTTCCTTTTTTTTGAATCAGCCTGCAAGGATTTGGTTCACATCACAAGGCTTGGGTAGAAGATTGGCTTGGTTTCCTTTCGCGCTCCTCGAGAGGGTTCCCCAAAAAAGGGTTTGCGCAAACCAAAGGGCGACCTCAGAGCAAAACCGCACACCTCCTTGCGGTTGTGGTCCTTGTGTTCCCGTGCCAAACCATACCAAGAGGGTTGCCACAGCCCGACTGACCATGTCGTGGGATCAAAAGACACCGCTCCAGGCCAAATATTCCATCGAATTGCTGTGATTCACCAACCGGCAAGTGCCCCTTACTTCCCCTTCAGATAGTACATCAAGGCATCCAACACTCAGAAACCATCTAACCCAAAAGCAACACTAATTTCACTCAACCAGTGAAAGCCTCCGAAGCCAAAGCATCTACAGAATGGCCTCAAATTCCCACTTCCAGACCCTCCCCCCCCCCCAAAACCACCCCGCAATGCGAAACCACTCCCCCAACCCGACCGACGAGCGAAAAAAAGGAGAAAAAAAAACCGACCTTCAGCCAATTGCCTGTGCCAGGGGGAGGGGGGGGTGTCTACTTTGGCTCTACAAAACTGAGCGCCCAAAAACCTCATGGGTCATTTTGGTAGGCGAGAGTTTCTTACGCTTTCAGGGGTTATGGCAAGCCACCTATGCTTTCATAGGGGTTATGGGTGTTTGGCCTCTGAGTTCCTTTGCGATGTCGGATGGGCTTTCCAGGACCGCTTCACCCTTCCCCTTGTATGATGGGCACTTTGGGGGCATCAGGTTTTTTTGTCTCCCCCAACAGCTGAAAGCTTTGGGTCTCAGCCCAGATAGGCTCCGGGGTGGTCTGGGGCGGCCCTGAGGCAAGGTTCCACGAGGGTTCCACCAGGGTTCCACGAGGTTCTGCAAGGGCTGCGGGGTGGTGCGAGCACTCCAAAGAGCACTACATGCTGTTGGGGATATCACCTGAGCTTCTTTTTTTCTTCTTCCGGCAAAATCGACTGCAAGTCCCCCGCCCCCACCCTGACCCCCCCCCCACCCCAGCCCACCCACCCCACTGGGCCAGGCGCAGCGCAAGGCCTCCCTGGAGGCGGCGGCGCTGGCGCTGGGCCAGGACTAGGAGCGCCCAGCGGGTCGGTTGGGTTGGGTTGGGTTCGGGGGGCGGTCTGGGGAGGACAGGTTCGGTTCGGAGGGCCAGTGGAAGGGGGGTGGTGGGGGGGTTGTTTTTTTTTTGGGGGGGGGCTGTGGGGGGTTTGGGGGGGCTCCCCCAAAAAAACCGTGCTCTTTGTGGGAGGATTTCCTTTGGTGCCAAAGGTGCGGTTTCGTTTTGGAGGAGTCTGCTGGGGAAGAGAGACCATTTTTTAGGGTCCAGGTTGATTTCGGACCTCATTTGTTTAGGGAACACACGCATGAAATAGGGAGCCGGAATCTCGCTTGGCCATCTTGAGGTTCCTTTTTGGCAGGGGAGGTTTTAATTATTGGGCGCGCAGCCCTGGATCTGAACATGAGACCAACAAATGGGTTTTCCAAATTAAAAGCCACCTTTGTTTTTTTGTTCTTTTAGCAGGGGAGCAGAAAGCCACCGAGTTGATTGCTATTGCGCTTTGAGCTCTTTCCGACGGAGTGCCGGGGGAGTGACGGAGTGACGGAAGGCCGTGGGCAGGCCTTCGGTTTTGCCTCCGTTGTGCTCGTATCACAGTGGTGCGAGACAAGAAACAGGCACAACCACAATTCCTTAGATTTTTCAGGTTTTTAGTTGGTATGGTGGTTGGGCTTCCATTTCAGCTACAAGTTAAACCTTCTTCTTCCAACATCGATAGGCGAATCCAAAAAGGAAAACGCCCGCAGCCCGGAAAAGGCAAACCCAACGGCCCCCGAACAGATCTCTTGCTTTTGGAAGGGGCTGGATTTGTTTCTTTGCACAGGCAAGCCTGCGGGTAGACCCCCTCTTTTACTTACTCACTCCCCATGTTCCTATCTTGGGGAAGTGGCAAGCAAATAGTTTGGTTGCTGGGTTTGACCAATCCACTCGATGGGAAATGAGACTACTGTGGATGGACGAAATCCTGCGCCACTTTGAAACCATGGTTGAAGCCATTGCTTGTTGGTACATGCTATTGAAAATCATTCCGTTGGGTTTTTTAGGTGGTGCAGGATTTCGTCCATCCACAGTATGACTAAGAGTAGCTTCTCCTCCTCGAAAAAAGAAAGGTCTCAAGGATTGATTTCGGCCAGTGACAATCACCTTTGCCAGCTGACTCGGCTCCGACTCCTTGTAAGTCAGATGGGGGTGTGATTTTGTTCTTGAGTTGGCGCCCCTTCGAGGTGTTTGAAGGGAAGCAAAAAAGGAAGCCGAAGCTGTTCCATTTCGGAGGGTCCGAAGGCAGACCCCGAGTCCGGCGGATGGGTGGGATGCCCTGGCCTCAGGACCTCGGACCGCTGTCTGAGGACCATGATGCGGCAAGGTCGCTCCGCAAGACGCGGGTGGCAACCAGACGCGCGCATTCTTATATGCTCCCCGGTTGATTGAACACATCCTGTTGGGTCACGAAAAGAGATGGCTTTTGGGAAGTTTGATGAAAGGGGAGCAAATATAAGGATCTGCCGAGCCGAGCTTCGCGAAAAGGGCTTCGCGCGGTGACGACGACCCCTACTAGTCCCAAGCGACCCCCGCCGCGGGCGGAAATGAGGTTTACACCGGCTAGCGTTGCATCTGGGCGAGCGCGCAGTGCCGAAGACCCGGACTAGTCCCAAAAAACCCTAGCATGGGTGACCGGCTAAGGTTGCATCTGGGCGAGCGTTCGAAAATTTCTGGAGGGGATTGCGACCGAAAGCACATGCCAGGAGTCGTCCAACTGGGTTTCGCTCCATTTCCCTTTGGTGGATGCTCCAAAAGTGGCGATCGGTTCAATGAAACCCCACGTGTCCATTGATCAACCTTTATCTCAAAAAAAACCGGTGATCCCTGAACTGGACTGCCCGGACGGCCATCTTTTTCAGACGCCCGGTGCTCTTTTGCCCCGCGTCAGACCCTGTGCCAGAAGTACGAAGTGCACGGGTACCCCACCATCAAGCTATTCTTCGCAGAGGCGTGCAAGTTGCTTGGGCCAACAAGGGTAGACCATTTCAGACCTCGAAAATGGTGGTTTTGGATTGGTGGGAACTGGATTTGGCTTGGGCAAAGAAGGGTAGACCATTTCAGACCTCGAAAATGGTGGTTTTTTGGAGAGGTGGGAACTGGATTTGGAGTTGAAGGGGTCGGTTCTTGTAGAGGGTACATGGGAGAACAGCTCCTAACCTCCAAACCACCAATCGAAACCTCCAGATAGAGGTAAGCTGACACTTGGGTGGGTTTCCTGCGTTTGCCCTTTTTCCCACCCTGATTTAGAAGCAGCTCCTCAGGATCTCCATGTCTTCCCCTCAAAGCGGAAGAGTCAACCTCAATCCTGGAAGGGGTGATTGGCAAGGCCGCCAGTCTCCTGTAGCGATGCGTGGATGCGTCTAGGGAGACCTGTGCAGTTGAAGGAAGAACTCGGGGGCACGGATGCCGTCTGCGCCGGCCAGGTCGCCAGCCGAAGGATTTGTTTTTGCTTCCGAAGCCGCAGCACTCCTGGAGTCAACGCCGATACAAAATGGGGCTTAGTCTTCAAGTGGGATTTTGATCCAAGAAACCAGCCACAGGAGATTCTACAGGAAGCCCCTGTTTTTGTTGTTTTTTTTTGGGGGGGGATTTGGGCAACTTCCTGTTGAATTTCCTGTTACTGGTTTCTATGGATTGAGGCACGCTTCCATGAAACAAAGCACACAAGAAACACACCCTGGAACAAAGGACCCACGCACGAACGTGACCCCTAGCGTTTTGGCTGCAAAATCCCCACCTCTGCTGAACAGAGGACATATCTCGAGGGAGCGCGTTTTCACAGAGATGCATCAACCCCAGTTTCTTAATAATAAGGGGGTGTCTTTAGTGGGGAATCACCACTTGTGGAGAGGGGAACTCCCCCCTATGAATAAACTGGGACCAGAAGCATGGCAGGCCGACCGGCCCCCGCAGAACTTCAGGCGGTTTCGGTTTCGGTGTTGGGGAGGCCCACGTGGCCGGGGGGGTTGTGCGAGCCACTTTCAAATATGAATGGTTCAGTTGGCAGGAAGGGAACATGTTGATGATGTTTGTGTGAGAGATGAACGGAACATGATTTCAAGTGGGAAAGAAACGAGTGTCGGAGGTAGGGCACCAAGTTTCTGCTCTTGCGCCCATCCGATCGCTTTCTCGGTGTGTCTCTCATTTTTTGAGTTACCTTTTTTAGGGGTGGTTGCCAAAAGGGACGCCAACGGGAATTCGGAACACCCGCTATTTGTGGGGGTCCATGTCCCATTTTACAGGCGTCCCCATATGTCCAACTTTCTTGCACATCGCCTTTTTTTGCCCATGGTTCTGGTGAGTATCCCTTGCTGGTGACAGGGGTCCCTATATTTCCAACTTTTGGGCGGTTTTTGCACATGTTTTGAGGGGGAACCAAAAGGAGCCCTGCTTTCACTTGACACGGGTCGGGTGAGTACCCCTTGTTTTTCGGGTGACGTTTTAAGGGTCGAACTATGGGGAACCAAATGCTTTTATGCTTTCCTATATTTCAACAACATATTGGTGGTTTTGGTACATTTCGCGGGTGTTGTTTCTCAACTTGTTGGTGGTTTTTGCACATGTCTCGAGGGGAAAAACCACCGGAGCCAAGTTTTTTTTTAAGCGGAAACATGGACCAAATCCTGCGGTTTGCCCCTCCGGTTGAATTTTAAGCCACCGCCATATGGCCATGGGTCAAAATCCAAATCGTACCCCCAGTGAACATCCCAATCCAACCACTAAAATAGGCTCCAAAAAATGGGTGGTGAATTCACCTACCGACCCCAAAATGGTATCCCATTGCTTTTGACCCAAAACCAATGGTACCATGTTTGGGGTAGGTGTAGTCTATTTTTAGTGGGGGGGGGGGGGTTGGGATGTTCACTGGAGGTACGGGGTTTTGAGCCACCGCCCTCTGGGGATCGAGCCACAGGCTTTCTTTTTGCCGCTTCCTCTCGGCACCCAGGGGCCAGCGTACGGTGGAAGGCTTCACCAAGTACGCCCAGGCGTCCGCTGGGGCGGGCGGGCGGGGCTAGCGGGCTGCGGGCGGGGCTGCGGGCGGCTACGGGCGGGCGGGCGAATTTTTCGGCCCGGTGGTTTGAGTCGAAGATGTGATCGGAGGGGCCCTGGGGGGCTTTTGGGGGGTTTGGGATGGCCAAATTTGGGTGGTACGGAAGTTTGGTGGCATTTTTTCTTGGGGCCAACTACTCAGGAGAGGCGTGGGCTGGGGCCTGCCTATGCGCTTCAGTGGTACCCCCGACGTTTCCTTTTGCGATTCCCTTCATGGCAATGGGGGTCGGGGTTTCCATTTGTTTTTTTTAATTTGGATCCCTTTTACCCCTTTTTTGGGGGGTTCAACTAAAAAAGACAGCAAGAAGTTGGTACCAACTTATTCTAACCTCTCTACTGGAGGACCCAGAAGGGGAGGAGATGGGCCATCGCCCCTGATCCGGCCAGCGCATGACCTCCCCGACGGTTCAGAAGCTGTCGCGGGGCCAGCTGGACGAGGCGACGGAGGGTGGGCTGGGGGGTGGGGGGGAGGGGTAGGGGGGAGGGGTAGGGGGGAGGGGTAGGGGGGAGGGGTAGGGGGGAGGGGTAGGGGGGAGGGGTAGGGGGGAGGGGTAGGGGGGAGGGGTAGGGGAAGGGGGGGAGGAGGAGGGGGTGGGGGGGATGCCAGGGCATTTTACGTAGAATGCGATCGCGCCCTTTTCCGTCTTCTTTTAGCCTCGGTCAGCAGTTTCTTATTCAATGGTAGATGATGATAGTAGGATAAATTAATATACGAATCAAGATAGACACCAATTACAAATTAAAGAGGTAAATGATGAACATACATAGAAGTGAAGCGAATATGATATATTATCAATGACCAATAGTCTGATAATATGTTTATAGTCAAAGAAAGGAAGAGAGAGTCAGACAACAAAAGTTAAAAAGGATCATGAGATCCAAGAGTTGGATATTACTGCTAAGGCTTTCTTTGGAAAACAAGTAATTGGATAAGAACGGGGATGAAGGAAGAGAGGCTTCACCTCTTCTGCTCATCCTTTTTTCGATTCCAAGCCACCGGTGCTCAAGGCAAGTGCGGCCGAGGCCTGGTGCGGATTTTTGGCAATGAATGCCCCACGTTGGCGTTGGGGGGGGGGGGATTTGTGCGAGCCGCCTTCAGCGACTTACCTCTTAAAAACACCACTTTTCTCAACTTTTTGGGTAACATGGGCTATATGTCTGTAGGAGATGAAAACTTTCCCAGGGCTTGGAGTTTTAAGGGGTAAGGAACGGTTCAGTTGGCAGGAAGGGCAAATGTTGAGAGGATGTTTGCGTGACGCCAAGAATTGGCGGGCGCTTCTGGTCCCTCGGATCCGCGCGGCGCGGCTTTTCGATCGCAGGCCCTGCAGACGGAGGGCTATAGCGCCCTGCTGGTCGAGGAGAGGCGAGGGGCCTAGATGTCTCACACGCAACGTGGGGTCTCGTTCCCCTGCCCGCTCTTGGCGGCTTTGCTGTTTGGGGGAACCTCCCGGCTTTTGTGTTCCAACTTGTAGGTTACGCACGTATCCAACTTGGCCCCCAAAAAAACCGCAGCTCCGCGTTGGTTTTTGGACCGCTTTGGTGGTCTCTTTTCTCGCAAACCCCGGGAGTTTTGAGTTTTGTGTGCCCCAGACGTTTTTTTTTTTTTTTTTTTTTTTTTTTATAAAAAAAATAAAAAAATAAAAAAATATATCTTTTTTGTGGTCTTCTTTGATTGCAGACAGCCCCTGTGCCCGTCTGAGTGGGGTGGGGTCTTCGGGGGCCTTCGAAAAGCGGGCGGGGTTTTGGCCACGCCATCTCGCCAGGCGCGTGGAGGAGTTTAGCCCTGTGGCCAGAAGGCCGAGCGAGTCGCGGCACTCCGAGGAAGTCTCTTCATGGAATCCCTGGGAGCCTTTGGTGGCTTGGATCCATGTTGTTGGCATGGTTTTTAGGGTTGTCTCTTCATGGAATGGCCTTCCCTTGGCTGACTTCGCTGTTGTTGGCATGCTTTTTTTGGGTTTTCAGGCTTTTTGGTGCTGCTCAGCTTTGGTGGGGGGCTCACCCCCCCCCCCCCAAAAAAAAGAAGAAGAAGGTGAGATTAGGGCAAACCCCCCAATTCAGGGTAGGATTGGAGTCGGCAGAATAGACCCTCAGAGTCCTTGGCACTCCCCCCAAAAAAGGAGAAGAAGAAGACACACAAACACAAGGGCCTCAAAAACGCGCACACACAAAGGTGTGACGCGAGTGACCACCTGAGTTTCCCTGCAGAAACAGAACCTCAAACTGACCCAACGTTTGGGTAGAACATGGGGTGTTTGCCTTTGACTTCCCCATGATTGGGATCCATTCGGCGGAAACATCACTGGTCGTTTTTGTCTGGCAAGAACCGGAAGTCAAGGGTACTCCGACAAGACTCTAGTCCCTTTCCGGTTTCCCCTGAACCGGAACGCCACTCCAGTATCGTCCCCTTTGCTTGGTTTGAGAAATCCTGGCCAAGAGTATCGTCCCCTTTTTTTGTTTTCCCCTGAACCGAACCGCCAAGGGTATAGCATCGTCCCCTTTTTGGGTTTGAACACTGCCCCAGACCCCTTCCGTTTGGGCTCAAAAAAGGACCCCCCTGAACCGGAAGCCAAGGGTATAGCCTCTGGCCAAGGGTCTCTTCCCCTTTTTTTGGCTTCGCTTGAGAGATGCCCCAGACCCGTGGCCCGAGCCGCTTCGCTTCGTCCGCGCTTCGCGGGCCGCCAGTTGGATGGACCGGCACCTCATCGCCGCGGCCGGGCGCCGTGAGACGAGATCCGAGGGCATTTGTCGGGGTTCAAGGCCGAGCAAAGGGCAGAAAGGTACTAGTCCGAAGACAGCTCCTGCACGCCGGCTAGGCGGTAGGACGTAACCATGTTCAATCATGGTTCCGAAAGCAATGAACACAGAATAGCTGCGTGCGACACAACATGAGGTTGGAGGGGGAGGGTGGGTTGTTTATCTGCATCATGCGTTGTGGCAGCCGCCACGCATCCAGGTTATTGTAGATGTCACGAAGAGCCTGGAGAAGTTTATTGCAGATTGATTGGTCTGCACTGAACTTCGCCAGGTTCTTGGTGTGTGCATACGACATGGGATGGCAACATCATATGCAGCTTTGCAAGTGGCAAGTGGACCTTTGTGGAGCTCATTACAGATTGCATGGCAATGTGTTCTGCCACGGTTTTCAGATGTTTTACAAGGAAAGCATAGCCAGACACCTCCGAGATGCTTCAGCAACCAACCCCTGGTCACCTTCAAAAGGACACCACAAGGGAGGTGGCTGAAGCAACAGTTCAAACATGTTGTTCCTGAGCATAGGTGTCCTTTTTGGTTGTTTTGGTAAGGCACATAGATGGCGATTCCTGGTTTACTTGGTGGTTTAATTATCGAATCTACCAGGGCCATCTGTTTCCCCTAAAAGGACACATGGATGCGGACTTTTTTTTGCTTCATGAGCTTTTTGCTGATCTTTGAACCTTGGTTTTGACATCATTGGTATGAAGATTTAGGCCCATTCCCAAGCATCTTGGAGAAATGTGGCGCAACAAACAAGAAGATCCATAGCCAATTTTGCCAGAACATATGCTTTTTGGGGATCCTTGCTAGGCAGCACTTTCTCCACTCGCTTTTTGCGGTCCCTTTGACGATGGTTTTTGTTCAGGGTTCAGGGTGAAATGACCTCCCGCCTCGGGAAGGTTCAACCCAAAGCAAATTCTTTAAGGAATAGTTGGGTCAGTCTTTTTTGTGGAGACCCAAAATAGTTGTTTTCCTTTTGGTTCTCCAGAGAAACCACAAACAAGGGGTACCATCAAAAAAGACACACCCAGAAGGAAATCGCATACCCTCCCATCCACTAGCATGGAAGACTGGGAGTTCCTGGAAGACCAATCTTCCTGTAAAAGGGCCCAGAATGCATTCCGGTGAGTTCCATGGCATTGCAACATTTTACATTTTTGCTTCTTTTGGTTTAGTGGGAAATCCCCACTCAACAGCTAACATTTAAAGTTTTGCTCCCCTTCCAGCGTCAACCAAGACATGGGCAGTCGGGTGTTTTCAAAAGGCGTTGAACCGCCCACGCCCAAATACACCCGTACTGTCGCTACGCTGGCTGCCAGAGCAGACAGGGGCAAACAAGAAGCGAGGCAATTGTCCAAAGCGCGGGACCGGTCCAGGAATTTCCTGGTGAGGGGCTCGTGGCTTTTCGAGGCGCCATCGCTGGCCGAGTTGCTGCCGGAGGCAGGCTGCGCAGGATTTTCGGGGGGGGGGGGGGGGGCGCCGTGTGAGCCATGGGATAGGTACGGGGCTTCCCACTTTTTGAGGAACTCAAGATACGCTTGAAGCGCGAGTTGTCCAACTTTTCACATCAACCCCTGGGTTTTAAGTCCATTTGGCAATGAAATGGGGCCCTGTATGGATCTCGGTTTTCAGGCTGGTTGCAAAGAAGCATTTGCAACCGTCTTTGGGTGGTTTGCACGTGGACCCCCTTGGGGAAAGCTTTTCTCCGAGTTTTTTTGGGTGGGTAGGATCTCAAGTTGATAAGAAACCAGGGGAGCGGGGCCTGCAACCCCCACGACTGAGGTAGAAAACCCGAGCCTTTGATGGCTCAAGCACCTACGTGGTTTGGGTAAGGCCTGGAGGCTGGATGGGCTTCCACCACCAGGGTAAATGGCAACACCTCCAAAACCAATCAGAAGGAAGTGGATGGGTGTCGTTCGCTTGGGCGTAAAAAAGTTGGGGGTTCCAAACTCATTCCCGCTCAAGGAGCTGTGTCCCTCAGGCTTGTTTGCTGCTCTAGTTTTGTTTTCCTGGGTGACCCCATGGGGCCCCACAACCCCATTTCAATTCTCCCCCGTGGCCCTTGCAGTACCCCACTTTGCCATTTGCCATTGGTGGAAGTCGCGTCCGGCGAGCACTGGTGGTTCCAGCCTCATTTGGGGTTCTTTTTTGTAGCATACCCATTCTGCGGTTGTCTTCATGGGAACCTGAATCTATTTCGGGTAGATGGAGACACCCATGTTCCGCTCTTCATGGGAACTTGAAAGGGGACATCCACAGTGTCATCGAAAGCTCCTCTGCAAAAGGACGGTCCAACTTCACTTGGGGGTTGATCAAAAGCTCCTTTACATGGGATGACCATTGGGGGAAACCACTAAAAGGACGATCTCTTTCCCGCAAAATGGGAAAAGTGGCTAATGGTCCTTTGGCTGTAAATGGCGTATTGATCAACCCTCACTTCCACTTGGGTTTGCCAAAAGCAGCCGAAAAAGGCGACTCTTGTCCATGAGCCCCACCAGAGAATGCGGACTACTGGCTGGAGCAGTAGCACATTGCCGTCACGCCCCTTCTGGTGGCATCGGACTTTCTGGATCCAACATCGCCTCCAGAAAAAAATCGCCAGGAGGGTGTTCTCTGGTTCTCATCTAGGTCCCCCAGCTAGGTTCCCTTTCTCACCAACTTTTTTGGTTGGGAGGGTTCCCCTACTAAAATAGGCTACAGAAAGACAAATCGGGTCCCCTTATTCTAACCTTTCTATTGGAGAACCTAGCCATGACCATTCGCCTTGGCGGCTTCTCAGAGTCTAGCCATGTGTCGCCCTGTCCAGGGCATTGCCGTGCCAGAGGGCGCCGTCTTGGCGGCGCCGCGCTGAGGGGGTGAGTCGATGGATCGAGCGGGCTGTCTGGGGACGTGGTGCGCGGAAAAAGTACTGCGACCGGAATGAGATGATGACTCAAGCTCAGGTCATTTTCAGCTTCCAGTCCAGCCCAGGGCTTCCAGCTACCACAGGTAACCAGGGAGAATCATCATGTAAAACGAGGTCAGACTACAGCTGCCCTCCCCTCCACTTGCAGAAGGGGTGCCTGTGGGACTGGAAGATCATTCTCCTCTAGGCACCGGGTCCCGAACGTCAGGTGCCATGGCAACGTGGGAGTGAGGGGAACTCGTGTTTGTTGCTTCTGTTGTATTTTTTCTTACATGCTAGTGGTTGACCGCATGTTTGTAAGGCGGGTCCTTCGAAGCCGTGTCAAGAGATGGTCCAAAGCTTGTGCTGGCCTGATCGAAAAAAGGGCCCGGGAGCTTGGGAAGGGTTCGCTTTGCGCCACTTTTCATCCAAATGGCTGGCTTGGCTCATTCACCCGCCACGGCATGTTGTGCCCCTCATCAGAGATTCCGAGTCACGTCGCGTAGGAAGGGAGGGAGCCAGAAGGGCCATGTCAACGGTGAGGATCCGTCACTTGTGGCTCCTTTTGAAACCTTTGGAGCAACACGTGTAATTCTCTTCCAGCAACCGGGTCCCAACAGCTGCTTTTTTCCCGTGTCCAACCTCCCAAGTATTGTCCAAGCAAGCAGTGGTTGGGGGGGGGGTTGCTGGCAGTTGACCCCTGGTTTGGGAGACTTTGGGGCCACAACCCGACCTTCCCAGACGAAAGATCCGGGGGCCCACGGCCCACTTGTCCTCAAGCGCCTGCGTCGCCTGCGTTGCGGCACTGTCGGGGACCTTCGGCCGAGGGGCGCCTCTTGACGAAGCCAAACGCATCGCTCCGCTCGCGTTTGGCGGCTCCAGCTTTGCGGTCGGTGGAGGTAACCGTGCTGGCGAAGCTTTGGGTGCCACCATGTTTTCAATCCGGTCTTGTGCCCAAGCCCACTCGAAGTCTTTGGGCGACCAGCAACTTGTCGTCCCACTGACCAGGAGGGAGGCATATCCAACAGTTTTCACCAACCCTAAGGGTCATGACCCCTCCAATGCATACCCCCGGACCCTCCAATGGAGAACCCCGACCCCTCAGGGGCCCTTGAGAACAACCAGCTTTGAAGGCCCAAAACAAATCGAGACTGTTAGGGAAGGCAGATAGAGTTCGATGCTCGAATTCCACCTGTTCATCAATGTTGGCTCGAAACAAGAATCAGACCTCTCTGCGCGACATTCTGGGTGTGCACGTTTTGAGCAAGTTGCTAAGTCACCCCCTCAAGTGGTGGGCGAAAGGGAAACCGCCGACTCAGTTTTTTCCGACTTTGAGAACCCCAGTCAAAATCATGAGGCCAGTGGAAGCCAAGTGGTAAAAGCGTGATCTGACGTCTGATACGTTGCCGCAAGCGCGGGAGTGAGCTTCCATCTTCAATGCACCAGACAAAGAATCCGGAAATCCCTTGGCAACCCTTTTCAGGACTGATCTTGGTGGCTCCCAGGCATCCGGTCCCTTAGCCGTGGCTGGAGTTCCACCAGCTCCCGCTAAAGGTGAGTCACTTTTTAGCGGGGGATCGGAAAACGGGCAGCCCAGCAACGCGGCCTGTCCCCCCGGGCATGGTTGTTGGGAAACATGTTCCATTTCTGCTTATTGTGGTTCAGTGTTTGAACTCCAAATCCACTTCACTGCTCTAATTTGAGAATTGTTGCTCCCCCAAGCCAACGTCAACCAAGCCCGGGCGCCTTTTTCGGGGGCGAACCCGAGCCCCAGCGGCGCCGAGCATGTCGCCTGCGCTGCTGGCCCTGCTGCCGCTGGCCGCTGGCCGGTGCTTTGACGCCAGGCACATCCGGTTTGGGGTGGGGAGACGGCGCTGCTGGGTTTATGTCCCTTTTGGGTGGTTTCTGGATTCCAGGTCCCCAAGCCAAATCCCTTTTACCGTTTCCTGTTTGGTTGGGATGTTTTTGGGAGGGTTCCCCTAAAGTAGACTACAGAAAAAAAGGGTACCCTTGTTCTATTCTGTCTACTGGAGGAGCTAGGTGGTTTCTTGATTGCTAGTGGGTTGGATCTTTAGAGACTAAGATGACTCACTTTTTGTGAAGTCAAGGGTTTTCCATTACACCCAGGAGACGTCAAACTTTTTGCGGAGGGTCGACAGCAGCCAAAGTTTTGAGAAGGATGTCCCTCTTGTCCACGTTGCCATGGAGTTCCACCAGAGAGGTTTGGTCCCTTTCAAACGGAAACATTGTCTTGGAGCCCGAAACGTCACAGAGGTGCATTTTGCTTGGATGTTAGGACTTTAACATTGTTTTTTCCAACTAATGGGTTTTCCTAATTAAACCACGAAAAGTTAGTCACTTTTCGCAGGGGAGCAGAAAGCAAACGAGGTTAAGTTCCGTGTTGGTGGATGGGGGGTACCTTTCCGGGCCGCGGGGCCGCGGGGCGGTGTGTGTGTGTGTGTGGGGAGCGCTGAAAAAGGGGACACAGTTCCACCGAACGCTCTCTCTCTCTCTCTCTGCATGTTCTGCGTGTCATGGGGAAGTGAGGCACCCTTTTGGCAACCAGCCGACTTTAAGGAGGGCCTTGTGTTTCTGAACCGCAGGCGCCGAATCGGGCCCCTTAACGGGGGGGGGGTCGCCCTTTCATTTTTAGCCCTTGGAGGGAAACCGCAACGGGGGCCCAAGAGTGATCATGCAAAATGCAGCCACTTCAAGGGGTGGGGTTAAGACTCAGGTCATTTGACCTGTGCTTGGTGCATGCGTGTTTTTTGCCCATGGCATACGTGCAGTCAATCGTTTGTGTGAATCACGGGCCTCCGGCTTCAAGTGGGCGTTTGGTTCAGTTGGTCACACACTTAGTCCTTCATAAACATCAAAGATAGAAGGGAAGTCCCTGAGTGCCATGGGCCAACACCCGCTTTTCCACGTGTTCCCTAGCAGTTCGTCCTGAATTCCGTACCTCGGGACTGTGGGGCGCCTGTTTTCGCATTCGGGGGCCCGCGCCATAACCCAGAAATTCGCGGTCACCGTGGCTCACTCATAGGTCCCAAGCAACAACCCGCCAGAGCGACCGGGTCTCCCAGCTAGGTGCCTTTTACCGTTTCCTTTTTTGGTTGGGAGGGTTTTCTCTACTGAAATAGACTACAGAAAAAACATCGGGTGCCCTTCTTCAAACCTCTCTACTGGAGGACCTAGGAGATGAACGGCAAGCTTTGGAGCTTGCGGTTCTGGCCGGGGTTATCTCCATGAGGGCTGGAGGGATGGTCGGGTCCCTCCTGGGAGCAGTGACTGGAAAAGCTCCAAGTGAAAAGGAATGCCCGGTTGCAAACATATTCAAAGACAGACCTCGGATTCGAAAAGAAAATGTTGCAGCTGTTGGCAGGGGTTGTTGCTGGTTTGACGTGTGACGGAGTGTCATGCGGCAAACATGTTGCGGGTAAAGTCAGGTTGTCATATTGCAGCCCCCCTCCCCAGCGAACTGACAACCCAGAAAAATTGAGTGCGTTTTGAAGCCCACGCGCGCCGCTCTTGGGAGAACGCGATTGAGAGCCGCGCCCGTGCTGGGCCTGGCCCTTGACTCGAACCACGTGAGGCCAAGCGCAGCGTTCTTTCGATGAGGCCTCGCAGCTGGGTGGTTTCGCGGCAAACGGCCAGCTTTCCAGCCTGTCCCCTCAGCTACGCTGCTTTTGCTTTAGGGCCCGGAAACAGATCCGCGTCTGGATCCGGCGAGTCCAGGGTGGGCCCGGCGCCGCGGAGCCCGCTGGAGACGCAGCTGCGCTGGGAGGCGACGGGGAGGAAGAGGAGGCGACGCGGTTTTTTCACGGGGCTGGCCTTTCGTTTTTTTTCAACATCTGGTGAGATTCTTCCTGGTTGTCGGTGAGGCTCGTTTTTGCCTGATTGTCGGTGAGATTCTTCGATTCTTCCCGCGGTGAAGGAAAATGGACATTGTCCGCCGTGTGCCGACTGCGGTGTTTTGTCCAGTTTGCGCACACATCATAACGAGCGTGCCTTCAGGTTGAACGGTCTCACCCGTGACGAAGGTTGCTTGCTTTGGGATACTCCTCTTTCCAACTTATTTTGCCCAGAGTTGTCAACCGCGTCGGGCCCGAGATGTAGATCGAGCGGCTCCGGGTTTCCCATCTCCTTTCTGGAGCTATGTCCGCTGTGGGTTCTTGAGGCTATTGAAAAATGGGGTGGGTAATGTTTGGCAATCTTGCTTGGAGAATGTCCTGGTTTTCACGAGCTCTTTTTGGTGACGTTCCAAGTGGAAATGAGAGGGAACCCTGTCGATGGCACCTTTTCTCATGGGATTTCTGGAATCATTTGCTCAGGTTTGTATTAAATACTGGCGGAGGCCTTGCCTCCAACGGAGGGTTTCATGATGTCAGGTCCGTGTGCGGGGGTCGGGGGTTGTAAGTTTCGTATGTCCGTAGCCTACCTCACGTGGCTCGACCATCCGTTGGGAACAAGACTTCGGGAGGTCACGTTCCAAGCCTTGGGAACACGTCAGGTGGAGAACCTCATGAACCGGGTCTACGCAGCTTGGCTTCACCTGGAAGTCTATGCATTGTTGAAATTTCCAGTTCCAACGGCTCCCTTTCAGCTTGCTTTGTGGGTTTCAGCATGGGTTTTCCTTGTAGCGTACCTTGTTAGGCTCATTTTCAGCTTGAGTGACCAAAAGTCCAAGATCATTGGTCAATTCGGGGCTGACCTGACATTCGGTAGCATCATGGCTGAAGATTGCTCCACTTCCGAGACAAGGGGGGGGGTCCGGATCCCTGAAAGTGACAAAGTAACCACTGGGATGGGAAATCCAGCTTTCTCGCAGAGAGGGATAGTTCGCACCATGTCTCCCGGACTTTGTTGCAGGAACTTCGACCAGAATGGAACCGGCTTGACAACAGCTTGGGTGACCCTTTTGAGCACAGCCCGTCGTCTTTCGAACACTAAATCTACAGCGGCGTCATTTCCCATTCGCCCGGGTTGGCTCGTTCCCCAGTCTCTGTTGCCCCGTGGTGCCCTTTTTTCAACCTCTTTTTGCCTTTTCCTCCTCCCCCCCTGTTTGAACGGGGGTTACCCTTCAGAACCGCCGATTTTACCGCTGCTCCACAAAATCCGCTTGGCATCAAGATTGGCCGCAGCCTTTTTCTCCACCAAACCAGACATTTGCTTCCTGAAGCAACTCGGGCCCCATGGGGGGAAATGTCTGGGTTTGTGAGTTTGGGGCGTCAAACCTTCCGCCTTTGATCTTTTTCGCCCACCAAAAGCCCACCAAACCCCCCCAGCTCCTCCCGCGCCTTTCACGAGGATTGGCGCCTCTCTGGCGCCTTGGCGAGGGGCGGAGATTTGTTTCATTGCCCGGCCTTCAGTTTTGGACCCCTAGATCCCCCGGTAGTGCCCTTTCTCTCCCCTTTTTTGGGGGAGGGTTCCCCTACTAAAATAGACAACAACAAAAGCTGGTACCCTTGCTCCAAATCCTCTACTGGAGGACTTGGAGCTTCAGAAGTGAAGCTGACATGTCCTATCAGGAGCAGTGAGAGGAGTTTTCCCGGGAGCCTTGCAGGTTTCCCCGAAGGCTTGTCTTGAGCAAGGAGCTTCCAGCATGCCGGGTCCCAACTGCTGGTTCCCATGTCCCAAATCCCAAGTGCTGTCCAAAACGTCATTGATCCATTTTTTCTGGGGGGGATGGTGGTGAGGCCAAACGAAGAACTGACAACATTATTGATAGTCTACTATCAGTTTGATGAGGACAGACTAAATTTCCAGCACAAGCTGGGGCGACCGAATATTCCCATGGCCGAATATGGGAAGCAGGTCATTCTGTGTACGGCTGCCGGGGGCGAATTTGTCTTGCTTAGAGGAAAGGGACTGAGTCTGAGTGGCACCTGGCCCCCAACTGCTGTTTCTTCCTCAGCTGGATGGATGGTTGAGCCATTCTTTGTGGGACTCTGTGACGGCAAAGTGTACGCGGGACTGAGGCTATGTGATCGGCTCAGCAGAGGACGAGGTGGTCAAAGCAGCCCAGGCGGGCTGGACTCGCGTGCCCACCTACGAAGTTTTGACCATGGGCGCGTGTGAGTGTTGGCGGGTGCGTGTGGGCGATTTTTGTTGAAACAACCAGCATAATGTTGACCCCGGATTAATAAACCCCTGTTTATTAATATGGGGGTGTTTCCCTCCAGAAGTGATAAATCCCCACTAAAACCGGGGACACCCCCATATTAATAAACAGGGGTTTATTAATCCGGGGTCAACATTACTGTATCTTGGCGCTCTGATGGGGTCCTTATACCGTTTCGACTGGCATTTTGAAGGGCACCCAAAGGAGACGTTTTGAAGCACGGAAGTGTGTAAGTGGACACAAGCCTCAGCAAGCAAAGCCCGGGTCCTCTTGCCTCTGAATGGATTGTTCCTGTTTCATGGCCAGCTTGATATAAAACAAGTTTGCTGCAATATAAGTAGGTCCTTTGCGGTGGATCCAATTTCATGGGTTTTAGACCTGCGGAATTTTTTGGCATATTTTTTAGGCCGTCTAGGTTGGGGAGGCCTTGGGTGTTGAGGAAAACCTCATCCCCTCCACCCCAGCCAACCGCTGGCCCAGAAGCGGGTGGCCCAAAACGAGTCGCTGCAAGCGCACACCTACGGGGAGGCCGGTCTCGGACGGTCGCAGTTTCGCAGGGTCGAAAGGTGACGGTTTCGGAGGGTCGGCCGCGAGCGGCGGTATTTTTTTCACCCGGTTCTGGGTGTGTGGGTGATTGGGAGCGGGGGAAAACCCCACCTCTTTTGGTTGGCAAAAGCAGGGAAACCGAAGGGAAGGTAAACATTCTGCACCCCGAGGGAAGCTTTAAGCACTTGTGGGGAAGATCTTCTTTCGTGACCTTTTTGGACAATCCACTCGATCGGAAGTCAAAGGTTACCATGAAAGTTGTCTTTTCCACCAGCCTTATGTTTCGAGAAGCGACGGCAACAATTCAGCACGCAACTACCAGCCGTTGTCCCATTGAAAATAGTTGGATTAGAGCCCACTTACGTGGCTTCAACGTCCAAGTGATGCCTCACTGACGGGCTATCTCCGGGCGATTTCGGGTGGCGGGCATTAGTAGAGGAATTAAGGAGAGATTTGGCTGTGGCCCTCCCTTTTCAGGCGCCTTCATTGGCTAGCCAAGCACACCAAAGACCGAATCGCCATGTTAGAACTAGGAGACCAACTATCCTCACAGGAGAATCATGTGTGCAGATCCTTCTTGGGAAACGAAAAAACCAGCCTATCGATTTGGCTAGAACTCCTCTTGGAGGGCCTCCTGAAAAGGAGCTTGTGCAAGAGGCGTCAAACTTGAACCAGTCTATTTTCGAGTTGCTTGCTCGTGCCAGGGTCTGGTTGTTACCTAAGTCCAATCCTGCTTTGGTGTCCTGCAGAAAAGAACCTTGCTGGGGCAAAAGATAAACCGGGTTTCCACAACATCTACCACAGATGTTTGACCTTTTGCTCAGGAGGTTTGGAGCAACTCAATTCTTCGGGCCTTTACAGTAGCCACTCCCCATGAGAAAGAACTCTGGTGGAGAGAAATAGTTCTCCGCAGGTCACCCCAATTGGCGTGCGGCAGATGGCGGAGGCGGCAGGGAAAAGACGAAAGATGGATTCTATGGCATTCGCCCGAGACATCCAGTCCGTTTTGTTGCAACTTTGTTTTGATTCAAAGGATGACGTAGAATCAGATACAGCATAGCATGCCTGGGAAAACATGACCACAAAGCTTACGTGAGATCCATTCAAACCATGCCTGCCAAAGACAAACTCAGTTGTTCAGTGGCACCCTTTCCCCCTAGGGCTGGAGCCGAAGGCTGGAGCCGACACCATTTGATCAAGACATCACTGTAAGAGTTTGAAAGGCACTGTTGTGAGCTTCCAGTTGCTTGAGACGATTTTCTATTTTTCCCTGGAGGATTTAAATGTGTGCCATTACTGGCGACATGTTTCAGATATGTTTTTCCAGGGACTTGAGCGATGGAGGGGAGCAATGATAACGGACGTGTCCTTTTGTGAAACAGCCCAAGATCCAGTGACTCCGGCCATTGGTCTTGGCCAGTCCAACCACTTTTTTTCTTGGTTGCTTTTTCCCTTCCCCGATTTGATTTTTAAGTATGGCCGGATATCAAAAAGAAATAAACAACAGTACCAGCTCAACCCACAAGCCAAGATGAAGTACTAGGGCATCCAAGACATAAGTCTGGGCGATTCCCCCGCCCCCCTCTCCAAAATGGAGTTGGGGGGGAGGGGGCGCCCGACGTCTGGACGGCCCAAGTTTTCCATGTTCCCTTTCTGTGGGGCACTCCCATGGAGCTGCACCCCCAAATCCTTTCTCGTTCAGGTTGAGGCCCCAAAAAGGAGATCTGTTTGGAGGCCTCTTGGTGGCGTATCACCATGTTACCTACAGGGGGTTCATCAATATTACTAGCCCCGCAGCGGCCATAGGTGGAATTTTCCATGTAGTTGGACATCTCACCCTCTTTTTCGGTGGTTTTCCATCCAAGCATGCTGTGTAGGAAAGGTCCCACTGAAATCGGGTGGCTTCCCTTCAACCAACCATTTAAACTCACTTCCTGAGTTCATGAACTTTAAACTTTTCGGGGAGACCATTTTAGTGGTACAGAAAAAGTTTGGACTTTTTTGGGCCATCCACTCAGCAAATGGAAAAATGCTGGGGCTAGTACCATGGGGGGCCCAACATCGCCATTTCTCGCAGCGGGCAGCTTGGTCGGCGCAGCAATCAAACTCTGGCACTGTCTGCCAAGCCCCCCGCTGCCAGCAGGGGCCCCAAGACCTCCCACTTGGGTCAACATTTGCCAGAGAAACAGGTTGTAGCCATAGTGAAATTTGCCCAACCATGATTCTAAGCTCCTTAGCATCATTTCCCCATCCTCAAAAACACCCTGAAAAAGAGTCCAACCGCGTTAAAACGCCTGTATTTCTCTAAAAGTGCTAAAAAAAGTGTAAACAATCAACGCGAAGACGCAGGAAAAACACTCGAAATCTCCTCTCTTGTGGTAAACATGAAGACCGAATAGTTGGATCAACTAATAGGGGTGTACTAAGTGGGTATGGTTAAGAGTAGTCACCCCTCAAATGCCGTTCTGTTTCTTTCTGGCTTCCCTGAAAACCAACCTACAAACGGTGCCCCTCAAGAAACAACCCATACACATATGGGCCTGTCATTTTCGGGGGGAGACTCGATTTTCGATGGGTTTTTCAGGGACCCCAAAGTAGAGCCACCCTTTTCGGGGGCGGTTCCCCCTACAAAATGCCCACCCTCTTTCAGGGGCCAAAGAAAGACCGGCCTTTGTTGGGGCGCTTTTTTCCCCTGCAAGAAAACAACCCCCCCCCCCTCACCCCCCCCCCCCCCACCCCTCGGATTTTCCCGGTCGGCTGGCGCATCCCATCGCTCCGCGCCTCGCCTCGCCTCTGGTCCGCGCCTCCGGTCCGCGCCGTCGCGCGCGTCGCGCGTCGCATCCGGCAGGCGCTGGGCCTGCGGCAGCTGGGGCCGGAGGTGAGCTTCGTGGATTTGGGCGCCGGGGTGGGCAAGCGCCTGGGCCGAGAGCTCTCCGAGCTCCGGGCGGGGACTGGGGGCGGGGGGGGGGAAGAAGTTGGGCGGGTTCAATATGGCGGTCGGGGGCGGGGGGGTGGTGGAGATCCGGCGAGTGGAGATTTCCGGGTTTCCTTTTTGGAGGAGGATGTTTTTTTCCAACCAGAAAGTGGCAGCCGAGCAGTTTCTCTCACCCAAGAACGGAAGCCGACCAGTTGTTGAAAAACCAAGAAGGAGATGGATCGTTGTTTTACTTACCTCTTAAAAACACAACTTTTCAACTTTTTGGGGGTAACATGGGCTATATGTCTGTAGAGAACGCCCAGTGGGTTGCGCTGACCTCTCGAAATCTGGAAGACTCGCAAGGTGTTTCCCTTCCCCGGACCTCCGGCGGGTTTGGTGCGTGTTTCCCGTTCGAAGCCTTTTGTGGAAAGGGGCACTAGCCCAAAAAAACTCAGAGGGTGTCCTCTTCTCGTGGTTCTCTGTTAGTTTTTGTTTTGGAGGGGCCCCTTCATGCGGCGTTTCCTTTTCAGATGTTGTGTTACACTCAA
Organism: Effrenium voratum; assembly: GCA_963377175.1. NCBI lineage: Eukaryota > Dinophyceae > Suessiales > Symbiodiniaceae > Effrenium > Effrenium voratum. The sequence goes on from CAUJNA010000868.1 coordinate 250,973, forward strand.
TGTGGCAGTGGGTCAAAACCGATGCGATCCCATTTTGGTTGGTAGGTGAATTCACCACCCATTGTAGAACCTATTTTCGTGGTTGGATTGGGATGTTCACTGGGGGGGTAACCGGGATTTTGGACCCGTGGCCATCTTCGCTTCTGCGAGCCGAAAAAATTACACCGCGCCGAGGATGGTGCTGCAGCTGTACCTGGAGTTCCCAAGGCAAGCCTTTCGGCGCCAATTCGTTTTCCACCTCTTGGGCCGCAACTTGGTGGCTCCCAGCCATCCGGTTCCTTAGCTTAGACTTTTAGTGTTTTGTGGTTGGGTTGCCATTTGACCCACTAAAGGTTAGAACTTTTAGCGGGGGATCTGAGGGCAGAAAAGTGGTAGTTTCAAAGGGCACCAGGAGTAAAGTCGCAACTTTACGGTGGGGAAGCCAGTGACCTCTGCAGACCGTCCTTAGGTTAGTTTCAGGTACCTAACCTCCAAACCACCAATCCAAACCACCAATTGGAGGGAAGCCGATCGTTTGCTTGGAAATGCATCTGCCTTTTTCTTAAACAAACGGCGAGTGCACAGATTTGTGTGTGAAGAAGGCTCGCTTTGGCTAGCTCCTTTGCTCGCAGATCCCTGATTTTCGGGTTTTGAATTCTAGTAGTATCTGCAGATTTGCTGGTGTTGGTTTCAGTTTGGTTCCAATCATTTGACAGCCATCTTTTGTCAAGACAGTTAGCACCCAGATTGTTAATAAGGGGCCCTGCGCCCCTTCAGATCCCTTTTCTGCTTGGTGGTTTCCCCGCTAAGCATGGGATCAACTCCAACAATCGGGTTCTTTCTCTGCCAGTTTTATTATTATTATTATTATTATTATTATTATTATTATTATTATTATTATTATTATTATTACTATTATTATTGGGCAACTTGTGTCTCCTAAATGATTCGGACCGCTAACATGTTCCGTCTCGTTCAATTTGGGCACATGAGGTGAGCCAAAGCAGACAGGTCGCGCCACCTTTGAGTTCACATTAGAAAGACGCCCTTAAGATTGCAATCTTTCACTTCTTGGCAACACCAACCAAACCAAACAGCTCAACCATTGTTTGCACCTGCAGCGGGAAACCAAGCATCCTACTGTGGATGGACGAAATTCTGCACCACCTAAGAAACCCTGGAATGATGATTCCCCCGTAAATGCCAACAAACAATGGTTCCCGCGGTTTCAACTTGGTGCAGGATTCCGTCCATCCACAGTGCAACCACTTTTGTTGAACTATGACGATCTCGGCATGAAGCACGAGAAAGGAACACACATTTTCAGAAGCACATGACAATGCTCCCCTCCCCCCTCCCTCCCCCTTCCCACCTCCCCTGCCCCCCCTTCCCCCCCCCCTCCCACCTCCCCTCCCCCCCACCCCTCCCCTCCCCCCCTCACTCCTCCCCCCTCCCCCCTCCCTCCCCCTTCCCCCCCCCCCATCCCCCCCTCCACCCAAGCCGCCGCCAGGGTCACCCGCGCTCTGGGCGTCGAGCTGCACCCGGTCCGCGCGAAGCGGGGAAAGGAGCCGCCGCTTTCCGCGGGATGTCGGGGCTTTGGGCTTTTGGTTGGCCCACATGGCCTTTTTTGTCCGTTTTTTGTTTTTGTTTTTTTTTTGGGGGGGGTTGTGCAATACTAGGGTCCCCCAGTAGTGCCCTTTTTCCAACTTTTTCGGTTCCCCTGCGAACATAGACTACAGAAAGAAAGTTGGCCCCCTTATTCTAGCCTCTCTCCTGGAGGACCTAGATAACTATCCACGCCAACAGCTGCCATTTGTGGTCATGTTTTCTGACCTCTTCCATATTGACTCTAGCACACCCAACACCAGGACGTGTAGCGGGTTCCTTTCGCGTTTCTCTGCTCAACTGGCTTCTGGTTATGGTTGGCAGCTGTGAACCTTACCCACAGTTTCAGACATTTTCAGGGTTTTGTGTTTTTTGGGGGGTTCCCTCTTACCCACAGTTATGGCTGTTCGGGCTTTTGTGTTTTTTTAAGGGGTTCCCTTTTCCTTGTTTCTTTTTGGCGGTTTCATTGGCCTAAGCGCGTGAGGTGAG